>JAVYIG010006122.1:0-123861 GCA_035222895.1 Strongylocentrotus droebachiensis
CAGAGATACAATCAATGTTCAATAAATATGCTGACGTCATAATATGTAAATTGGAATTTTGAGTTCGGAGGCCATATGATGACGTCATGAGTTAATTGAAGGTCAAATGAGACATGAAACAATATTTCCGAATCATACTCATCAAAATATTAAAAAAAATTGGGGTCACCTTGCATCCTAAAGAGCTACAATGGATTTTGTATAGGCATGTTTTTGCCCATATATGCTATGTATTACAAGAGCTCGCGCGCACAGAGATTTATGTTAAACGGTCGATCATTCCGTTATTAATAGTCATAAAGAGACAAACATGGTATCAATTTGTTTGTAAAAATATGTGAAATATTATGAAAGAAAAAAAAGGCGATTCTATGTTGTGTAATAGTTTTACGCGCGAAAACGCGCGCGCATGCGCGTGTGTGCGATTTTTTTAATAAAATGCTTAGAATGGCCTAAAACGTATGTAAAATGATTTTGAGACGATTTTGAGCATTTTAAAATTTTGCGCGCGCATTGACGCGCGGACGTACGCGCACGCGCGTGTTATTTGACCTTAAATTGACCGGACGGATATTGACCTTGATCATGATAAATATGAATGAGAAATAGCTTTTGGTTATGAAGATATTATCATGAGTTGATTTACGTAAAATTTTACAAAATGGCGCCTAGATGACGTAGTCAGTAAAGGTCAATGTGAAACGTTATTGTGCTTTGTACATATGCCTTTACATATGTGTGCCAAATTTCAAGGATTTTGATCGACCCATTTTCGTGTTATCTTGTTCACAAAAAAGTGGTTAGAAATAAGAAAAATATTTAATAAACTAGACATAATACTTGTTTGGAACAAGTATAGGTGGCTGGTCAACTTAAATTTGAGACAAAATAGAGCAAAAATAAGCGAGATACTGCTTAAAAATTCTTGAAAAACAATATCATGTAGTTTCATGACGTGAACGAAATTCACCTTCTATAGGGATAAACGCAAAATTATGAAGGCCTTTTGACATGAGGCCTTTAATCGAGATTTTCACTATGATGACGTCATCAAAATGAAAAAATGGTTATTACTGAGCTTGTAGAGAATTGTCTTAGCTACAACATATCGAAATTTTGAAGAAAATTGATCAATATTTACAGAGATACAATCAATTTTCCATAAATGTGCTTGACGTCATAATATGCAAATTCGTATTTTGAGTTCCAAGTCCATTATGATGATGTCACGATACACCTAATGGCCAAATAAGACATGGAATCATATCTCCGACTCATACTCTATCTAAATATGAAAAAATTGAAGGTCACGGTTCATTCCAAAGAGCTATAATGTATTTGGTATAGGCATGTTTTTTGCCCATATATGCTATGTATTAAAAGAGCTCGCGCGCACTGACATTTATCTTGAATTGACGCTCATCTTGTTATTAATGGTCATAAAGAGATAAACATGGTATCAAATTCCTTGAAAAAATATAAGAAATATCATGAAAGAAAAAAAAATTGCGATTCTATGTTTTGCAATGGTGTTACGCGCGAAAACGCGCGCGCATGCTCGTACGCGCGAATTTTTATAAAATGCTTAAAATGACCTGAAACGTATGCAAAATAACTTTGAGACGATTTTGAGCATTTAATTTTTTTGCGCGCCGCACTGACGCGCGGACGTACGCGCACGCGCGCGTTTTTTGACCTGAAATTGACCGGACGGATATTGACCTTGATCATGATAAATATGAATGAGAAATTACTTTTGGTTATGAAGATATGAACAAGAGTTGATTTTCAGAAAATTTCACAAAATGGCGCCTAGATGACGTCATCAGTCAAGGTCAAGGTTGAAAACGTTATTGTGATTCTGTATATGCCTATACATATGTGTACCAAATTTCAAGTTATTTGATTTAGACAATTTCAAGTTATCTTGTTCACAAAAAATGGCGAGAATTAAGAAAAATAAATAAAGAACTAGAAATATAATACTTGTTTGGAACAAGTATAGGTGGGCTGGTCAACTATATTTGAAAACAAAATAGAGCAAAAATAAGCGAGATACTGCTTAAAAATTCTTAAAAAACAATATCATGTAGATTCATTACGTGAACGAAATTCACCTTCTACAGTCATAACACGCAAATTATGAAATTTCTGACATGAGGCCTTTAATCGAAATATTTACTCTGATGACGTCATCAAAATGAAAAATGTAATAATTGAAACTTGTAGAGAATTATCTTAGCTACAACATATCGAACATTTGAAGAAAATCGATCAATATATACAGAGATACAATCAATTTTCCATAAATATGCTGACGTCATATTATGCAAATTCCTATTTTTAGTTCGAAGGCCATTATGATGATGTCAAAATATTTTTAATCGCCAAATGAGACATTAAATCATATTTCCGACTCATACTCTATCTAAATATGAAAACAAAATGAAGGTCACGGCTTATTCCAAAGAGCTATAATGGATTTTGTATATGCATGTTTTTGCCCATATATGCTATGTATTAAAAGAGCTCGCGCGCACGGACATTTATCTTGAATTGACGCTCATCTTGTTATTAATGGTCATAAAGAGATAAACATGGTATCAAATTCCTCGAAAAAATTAGAGAAATATCATGAAAGAAAAAAAAATGGCGATTCTATGTTTTGTAATGGTGTTACGCGCGAAAACGCGCGCGCATGCTCGTGTGCGCGATTTTTTATAAAATGCTTAAAATGACCTGAAACGTATGCAAAATAATTTGAGACGATTTTGAGCATTTTTAAATTTTGCGCGCGCACTGACGCGCGGACATACGCGCATGTGCGCGTTTTTTGACCTGAAATTGACCGGACTGATATTGACCTTCATCATTATAAATATGAATGAAAAATAACTTTTGGTTATGGAGATATGATCATGACTTGATTTTCAGACAATTTTACAAAATGGCGCCTAGATGACGTCATCAGTGAAGGTCAAAGTTGAAAACGTTATTTTGCTCCGTCCATATGCCTATACATATGTGTGCCAAATTTCAAGGCATTTGATTTAGGCATTTTTTAGTTATCTTGCTCACAAAAAAGTGGTTCGAAATAAGAAAAATAAACTAGACATATAATACTTGTTTGGAACAAGTATAGGTGGGCTGGTCAACTAAATTTGAAAACAAAAAAGAGCAAAAATAAGCGAGAAACTGCTTAAAAATTCTTAGAAACAATATCATGTAGATTCATTACGTGAACGAAATTCATCTTCTATAGTCCATGACACGCAAATTGTGAAATTTCTGACATGAGGCCTTTAATCGAAGTTTTTACTCTGATGACGTCATCAAAATGTAAAATGGTTATTATTGAACTTGTAGAGAATTATCTTAGCTACAACATATCGAAATTTTGAAGAAAATCGATCAATATATACAGAGATACAATCAATTTTCCATAAATATGCTGACTTCATAATATGCAAATTCATATTTTTAGTTCCAAGTCCATTATGATGATGCCACGATACACTTAATGGCCAAATGAGACATGAAATCATATCTCCGACTGATACTCTATCCAAATATGAAGAAAAATTGGGGTCTAGGTGCGTTCCAAAGAGCTATAATGGATTATGTATAGGCATGTTTTTGCCCATATATGCTATGTATTACATAGGCTCGCGCTCACAGACATTTATGTTAAACGGACGCTCATTCCGTTATTAATAGTCACAAAGAGATAAACATGGAATCAATTTGTTTGTAAAAACATGTGGAATATCATGAAAGAAGAAAAAAATGGCGATTCTATGTTGTGTATGGTTTTACGCGCGAAAACGCGCGCGCATGCGCGTGTGCGCGATTTTTTTATAAAATACTTAGAATGGCCTAAAACGTAATGCAAAATAATTTTGAGACTATTTTGAGCATTTTGAAATTTTGCGCGCGCACTGACGCGCGGACGTACGCGCATGCGCGCGTTTTTTTACCTGAAATTGACCGGACGGATAACGACCTTGATCATGATAAATATGAATCAGAATTGACTTTTGGTTATGAAGATATGATCATTAGTTGATTTTCAGAAAATTTCACAAAATGGCGCCTAGATGACGTCATCAGTCAAGGTCAAGGTTGAAAACGTTATTTTGATTTCTCTATATGCCTATACATATGTGTGCCAAATTTTAAAGCATTTGATTGAACCATTTAAAAGTTATCTTGCTCACAAAAAAGTGGTTCGAAATAAGAAAAATAAACTAGACATATAATACTTGTTTGGAACAAGTATAGGTGGGCTGGTCAACTAAAATTTGAAACAAAACAGAGCAAAAATAAGCGACATACTGCTTACAAATTCTTAAAAAACAATATCATGTAGATTCATAACGTGAACTAAATTCACCTTCTATAGGCATAACACGCAAATTATGAAGTTTTTGACATGAGGCCTTTAATCAAAATTTTCACTATGATGACGTCATCAAAATGAAAAATGGTTATTACTGCGCTTGTAGAGAATTGTCTTAGCTACAACATATCGAAATTTTGAAGAAAATTAATCAATATTTACAGAGATACAATCAATTTTACATAAATATGCTGGCGTAATAATATGCAAATTCGTATTTTTAGTTCCAAGGCCATTGTGATGATGTCACGATACACTTAATGGCCAAATGAGACATGGAATCATATTTCCGACTCATACTCTATATAAATATGAAAAAAAATTGAGGATCCCGGTGCATTCCAAAGAGCTATAACGGATTTTGTATAGGCATGTTTTTGCCCATATATGCTATGTATTAAAAGAGCTCGCGCGCACTGACATTTATCTTGAATTTACGCTCATCTTGTTAATAATGGTCATAAAGAGATAAACATGGTATCAAATTCCTTGAAAAAATATGAGAAATATCATGAAAGAAAAAAAAATGGCGATTATATGTTTTGTAATGCTGTTACGCGCGAAAACGCGCGCGCATGCTCGTACGCGCGATTTTTTTATAAAATGCTTAAAATGACCTGAAACGTATGCAAAATAAATTTAAGAAGATTTTGAGCATTTTAAAATTTTGCGCGCGCAAGGACGCGCGGACGTACGCGCAAGCGCGACTTTTTTGAACTGAAATTGACCGGACTGATAATGACCTTGATCATGATAAATATAAATTAGAAATGACTTTTGGTTATAAAGATATGATCATGAGTTGATTTTTACAAAATGGCGCTTAGATGACGTCATCAGTCAAGGTCAAGGTTGAAAACGTTATTTTGATTTTTCTATATGCCTATACATATGTGTGCCAAATTTTAAAGCATTTGATTGAACCCTTTAAAAGTTATCTTGCTCACAAAAAAGTGGTTCGAAATAAGAAAAATAAATAAATAAATAAATAAATAAATAATAAATAAAGGCGATTTTAACAAAAATATAAGGTGGTCTGTATTAGATACAGCCCACCTAACTAGACATGTAATACTTGTTTGGAACAAGTATAGGTGGGCTGGTCAACTAAAATTTGAGACAAAATAGAGCAAAAATAAGCGAGATACTGCTTAAAAATTCTTAAAAAACAGGATCATGTAGATTCATGACGTGAACGAAATTTACCTTCTATAGGCATAACAGGCAAATTGTGACATTTCTGACATGAGGCCTTTAATCGAAATTTTCACTATGATGACGTCATCAAAATGAAAAATGGTAACATTTAAACTTGTAGAGAATTGCCTTAGCTACAACATATCGAAATTTGGAAGAAAATCGATCAAAATTTACAGAGATACAATCAATTTTCCATAAATATGCTGACGTCATAATATGTAAATTGAAATTATGAGTTCGGAGGCCATTCTGATGACGTCATGAGTTAATTGAGGGTCAAATAAGACATGAAATCTTATCTGCGACTCAAAATCTATCCAAATATGGAGAAAAAAAAATCAGTTCACCTTGCATCCTAAAGAGCTACAATGGATTTTGCATAGGCATGTTTTTGCCCATAATAATGCTATGTATAACAAGAGCTCGCATGCACGGAAATTTATGTTTAATGGTCAATCATTCCGTCATTAATAGTCATAAAGAGATAAACATGCTATCAATTTGTTTGTAAAAATATGTGGAATATTATGAAAGAAAAAAATGGCGATTCTATGTTGTGCAATAGTTTTACGCGCGAAAACGCGCACGCATGCGCGTGTGCGCGATTTTTTTAATAAAATGCTTAGAATGGCCTAAAACGTATGCAAAATGATTTTGAGACGATTTTGAGCATTTCAAAATCTTACGCGCGCATTGACGCGCGGACGTACGCACACGCGCGCGTTATTTGACCTGCCATTGACTGGACGGATATTGACCTTGATCATGATAAATATGAATGAGAAATACCTTTTGGTTATGAAGATATGATCATGAGTTGATTTTCGTAAAATTTTACAAAATGGCGCCTAGATGACGTCATCAGTCAAGGTCAAGGTTTAAACAAATTCTGTGCTTTGTACATATACCTATACATATGTGTGCCAAATTTTAAGGCATTTGATTCCGCCATTTTCAAGTTATCTTGTCCACAAAAAAGTGGTTAGAAATAAGAAAAATAAAGAATAAATAATAAAGGCAATTCTAACGAAATCATAAGGTGGTCTGTACGTTATACAGCCCACCTGATAATAAATAATAAATAATAAATAATAATAATAAAGGCAATTTTAACAAAATTATAAGGTGGTCTGTATTAGATACAGCCCACCTAATAAATAAATAAATAAATAAAGGCAATTCTAACGAAATTATAAGGTGGTCTGTACGTTATACAGCCCACCTGATAATGCATTACACGATATATTATTTTATAAAATGCTTCTCCCATTTATATGCTTCTCCCATTATGATCTATCCATATGTCAAGATTAAATTGTGTCTCCTTGATCATCATGGATCTAGGGAAGATAGATTGAAACAATATATGACCTTTGACCCTGTGCAGTAACCAGTTACACATTTGACTCTAATTTACATCACGAAGAACACCTTTTGACGATTTTATCTTATTCAAAGAAATGAAAATGTAATTGATAAATGATTATCATCATTATGATAATGATGATCATGATGATAATGATCCTGATCATGATCATGAGCGCGATCCTGACATTTTATTGAAAAAATAAGGGTTGATTTAGATAGCATATAGTCTCAGCTACAACATACTTAAAAATCACCAAAATCCAAGCAGAAATAACGGCGATATTGCTCGCAAAAGACAGGAATGTAGAATCCAGATTTGAGAAAAAGTCATCTCCCATAGGGATTACACGCAAAAAGTAATGGATTAAGTGAAAATAGGGTAATAATAAAGTAAAATGGGTTGTTTATGACATTATTTGCGATTCTACGTGTTTAAATAATCAAAGGAGATGGTACAGTGAAAGGTCAAAAGGAAAAAATAGTGGAGAAAAAATTGTTAGAGACACCCGGGCTCGAACCAGGGATCTCGAGGTTGGAAGTCAAGTGCGTTACTGATATACCAAAACATCTCCCATAGCGATTACACGTAAACGGGAAATGGAATTCTGAAGTCCTACTTTGCAAGTGAAATATGAGCATGATTCCGGCATATGATCGAAAAATAAAGTGTACACTGGAGATAGCTTATTGTCTCAGCTACAACATACCCAAAGCTCAGCAAAAACAAAGCTAAAACAACGGAGATATTGCTCGTGAAAGAGGGAAATGTAGAATCCAGTTTTGAGAAATAGTCATGTCCCATAGACAATACACGCAAAATGTGAAAAATTTACATGCCTCCTTTAATCGCAAAAGTACGACATGATACCTTTGTCAAACTGGAAAATTGTGGTCACTGCATTTGTAGAAAATTATCTCAGCTAGAACATATCAAAATTTGCAAGAAAAAAAAATCAATATTTACAGAGATACAATCAATTGTCCAAAAATATGCAAACGTCATAATAACGCCATTATGATGACGTCATGAGTTAATTGAGGGTCAAATGGGACATCAAATCATATCTCCGACTCATAATCTATCTAAATATGAAAAAATATTAGGAGTTTCTATCTATTCTAAAGAGTTACATTGAATTTTATATAGGCATGTTTTTGCCCATGTATTGTGGATAAAGATAACGCAAATCCGCGCGTGCTGTCAACTTTGACGGACGCTCATTGCGTTAATAAATGGTGAACAAATCATCAAAATGCTTGGAAAAATGTGCCAAATATGATGACAGAGAAAATTCGGCGATTCTATGTTGCAAAATGCCAGTACGTGCGGAAACGCGCACGCATGCGCGTGTGCGCGATTTTTTTGCGAAATGCTTAAAGGTAAAGACCAGTAATGGTCATGCGATTGCATTGTGAAAGAAACGTTGTGGAATCGATCAGAAAAGGTTGATCATCTAGCATCTAGCATCTGCAAGGTTCTGGAATCATCAAAATGATAAGAAATTTGGCCCATTCTTCGTAAAGTTACAAGCACTATACACAGAAAGATGTATATGGGACTACCCTATCTCTCTCACCAGACCATGAGAGAAATAAATTTACCAAATATATGAATTAGTAGGCGGTTTCCCGGCAAATTTTTTATCATCATGTATTAGTCAAAACATATTCTTTCACATGATTGGTAATGAGAGCTTCCATTTCATTTTTTGAAATTGGGCGTTGCCAATACTGGTCTTTACCTTTAAAATGGCCTGAAACGTATGCAAAAAAAATTTAAGACGATTTAGAGCATTTTAAATTTTTGCGCGCGCATTAACGCGCGCACGAACGCGTACGCGCGCGTTTACGCACGTTTATTGACCGAAAATTGACCGAACGGATATTGATCTTAATCATGATAAATATGAATGAAAAATTACTATCCGTTATGAAGATATGATCATTAGTTGATTTTCACAAAATGGCGCCTGGATGACGTCAAGATGACTTTGAGTCTTTGAAAAGTCACGCAGTTCTAAGTTAGACTAAGATCTATCATCATTGAAAGATTCATAACAATGGCTTCATTCAGTCTTGAGATATCCTGCGAACAAATTCGAGGAAGAATAATAATAAACTAGATTTGTAATACTTGTTTGGAACACGTATAGGTGGGCTGATCCAACAAAAAATTGAAACAAAATAAAAGGTACATTTGAGATAGCGTTTTGTCTCAGCTACAACATACTCGAAGTTCAGCGTAAATTAAGCTAAAACGACTTAGATATTGCTCGCGAAAGACGGGAATGTAGAATCGAGTTTTGAGAAAAAATCATGTCCCATAGAGAATACACGCAAAATGTGAAAATTGACATGCCTCCTTTAATCACAAAAATACACCATGATGCTCTTGTCAAAATTAACAATTGTGACAACTTTATTTGTAGAAAATTGTCTCAGCTAAAACATTTCAAAATTTGGAAGAAAATCAATCACAATTTACAGAGATACAATCAATTTTCCATAAATATGCTGACGTCATAATATGCAAATTGGAATTTTGAGCTCGGAGGCCATTATGATGACGTCATGAGTTAATTGAAGGTCAAATGAGACATGAAACAATATCTCCGAATCATACTCTATCAAAATATGAAAAAAAATTGGGGTCACCTTGCATCCTAAAGAGCTACAATGGATTTTGTATAGGTATGTTTTTGCCTGTAAATGCTATGTCTTACAAGAGCTCGCGCGCACGGAGATTTATGTTAAACGGTCGATCATTCCGTTATTAATAGTCATAAAGAGACAAACATGGTATCAATTTGTTTGTAAATATATGTGGAATATTATAAAAGAAAAAAAATGGCGATTCTATGTTGTGTAATAGTTTTACGCGCGAAAACGCGCGCGCATGCACGTGTGCGCGATTTTTTTTATAAAATGCTTAGAATGGCCTAAAACGTATGCAAAATGATTTTGAGACGATTTTGAGCATTTTAAAATTTTGCGCGCGCATTGACGCGCGGACGTACGCGCACACGCGCGTTATTTGACCTTAAATTAACCGGACGGATATTGACCTTGATCATGATAAATATGAATGAGAAATGCCTTTTGGTTATGAAGATATGATCATGAGTTGATTTTCGTAAAGTTTTACAAAATGGCGCCTAGATGACGTCATCAGTAAAGGTCAATGTTGAAAACGTTATTGTGCTTTGTACATATGTCTTTACATATATGTGCCAAATTTCAAGGATTTTGATCAAGCCATTTTCGTGTTATCTTGTTCACAAAAAAGTGGTTAGAAATAAGAAAAATATTTAATAAATAAATAAATAAATAAAGGCAATTCTAACGAAATTATAAGGTGGTCTGTACGATATACAGCCCACCTGATAAATAAATAAATAATAATAAAGGCAATTTTAACCAAAATATAAGGTGGTCTGTATTAGATACAGCCCACCTGATAATAAATAAATAAAGGCACTTCTAACGAAATTATAAGGTGGTCTGTACGTTATACAGCCCACCTGATAAATAAAAAATAAATAATAAAAATCTTGACGAAATCAAATGGTGATACGTCTACGTACGTATCACCTAATAATTATCCTTGCTTACATAGCACCTAACACTTAATTTATCAGAAGCCTCTACAATAATGCATAATTACCCTGGCTTTAGCAGTGCAGCTATTACGCGCTCGACGTTTCAAGGAATAAATTCCTACCAGGTACCCATTTACTTCACTTCTACACGCAAAATAACATAGCCCTTTTTTTTCAATATACAAACCTAAGCCAAATTTTTTGATGAGGTATATAGAATCGGTGAGATATTCCTCCTGATTCTCAGTAGATGTTTGACGTTCATCAGCAAGCTCTACGTCTCCATAAAGAGCACTACTCAGGGCAGGGACTATTCTATCCGCATACATGGACAGATAAATCATACCAATAACAAGCGTATCAGGAAACACCACTCGGTCATCATCACAAGGTACAGCCTTGCCTGGTTTGTACGACAAGATTTCATGTCGTAATTCATCTAGCTCCGCTTTCCTAATCACCGAGCTGGAAGTAGCCATCTTTGTACAGATTTTCGCCCTGAAATACACGAACAAACACGTTACACACTCAATACCATACAGATTTGTCGTATGGCTAGATAAGCATGTTACATAGTAGGTCTAGTTATTACTTGGTGTAGGAAGTTCTTTATAGGGCACGTATCCTGTACAACAGGATGTACAAACGGATGCGGGATTTTAATGAATGATCAACCGACCTTCGACTTGTGGTATGAAACATGAAATTATTATTTGAATCACATACAGTAATAGTCCTGTAGAAGTTTTTCAGACCTGGAAAAGTTGTTAGGTACAAGGTTTTGTTGTTGATTTGTGTTATAGATGGGTATTGAAGTAAATTTAGCTTGGTTGCCAGCTTGGCAACCTTGGGCAACTTTTTTTAATAGCCAAATTAGCATAATCATCTAATTAGCATATGTGCAATATGTAATAATGTTGCTAATCTCAATCCAAGAAGCCTCTTAACATGAATAATACGACTTTTCAAGAGTTATCTATGACGAGGAATTCATTTAGGACACCATTTTTAATTTTTAAACGATAAAATTGTTTTAAATAGCATAATTAGCATAATATGTACGATATATGGACTTCATTGTCATTGTTTATCTATAAAGCCTAAAATTGTGTGCAATGCAACATTGTAAATCACTTTTGAAAGATTAATTATTAATTCATGAGAATGTATTCCATGTATACCGGTATGTAGTATAATTATCCTAATACACCAGTTTACGGTTACATCAGTGCGCATGCGCAGACATGTAATTGGCTTTGAAACAAAGCCAATGACCTGAGGTCAGTGGTATTTATGCGTAAATTAAGATTGCGCCCATGCAAATGATGATGTGCGCGCACAACGCAGCGCGTGGGCAGTGATATCATCATAATTCGCTGGGGCGCAATCTTAATTTACGCATAAATACATGACCTCTAGGTCATTGGCTTTGTTTACTCGCCAATTAAAATGGCGCACCTAACCGTAAACTGGTGTATTAGCATCATAATATAATTAGCATATATTATGTGCAATATGTAATAATGTTGCTAATCTTTATCCAGGAAGCCTGAAAACGTGGATAATATAACTTTTCCAGGAATTCTGCCACAAGCTTGAGCAACGTCGGGCTTGTGCTCTCAATGGTTCTGGCTTTGGTAAACATAGACAGATCATAGTTCGCACTGTTGTATTCAACATCCCTGGCCTACGTACGTACCTGTCTCACCACACCATCAATTCCATCATCTGCTTTAAAGTAGATATTCATTGATTTTAAAAACTAACTTAATTTCATTATTGCAAAGTTGAAACTTTGATTCGACAAGGTTATCAAAATTCAATGCTTGGAAACATTCGAAGTAATGATTATTTTAAATTATAAAACGCTTAAATACAGCCCCGGTATAGCACCTGAAGAGCTCTCAGAACGCTGCTGAGATGTGTGAGATCACAGTATGGACACGATTTGCACAAGCAGACGATGTCCCGTGACATATCACACATTTTCAGTGCCTGTGTTTTCATCTTCTCTTGAGTTCTTTCTCTTACTTCACTACCGTCAGGCTAAATGTATAATCTATTGCCTCACTCTAAACCCCGTACATGGTTTTATTTTGATGACAAATGCAGCGATATACAAATAAAGGAATCTGTCGCTTGTAAACAAAATAAGACGCCATTGAATATTCAGCTGCACACGAAGCGGTATGTTCGGCGTTTCAAGAGGGAACAAATGCCGTCCTTAATATCATTCCGGGGGGGTTTTCAATTCGAAAGTCTGGTTTCTTTGATTGTTAATTAACCCCTATCCTGTGTATTTACAAGCAAAAGATTTTAGTTATCGGAATCGGGTCATATCCCCTTTTGAATGGTTTGACATGCCATCACATTTATATACACTTAACTGATTACAATTTGACAAATAAAAGCTTTGCAATTATGTTCATTCTTTATGGGATGTCGTCTGCTTGGGCAGTATTGGTCCATATAGTGACGTCATTAAAACATCGTTATTTTTCCGGCGAATCTCTCGTATATCCCAGCTGCTATGCAGGTGGTTGTATTTGTATTTTTTATAAATCACCCGATATGTAGTTGACCTAAAACTTGTACGATGGCCATCTGTTAGCTTACTAGTTTTTGTTCTAGTCATACATTAGTTGACATATTTGTGATTTTCTTTGAATTTCACCTTTAACCATCTTCAGTGTGTTTCCGACAGTCTCTCTAAAACCTATGACTAAAGCCCAACCATCAATGCGTATGATGACCCCGTCATTTCCTAGACATTTCATGAGGTTCGACAACATTGCCTTGCAACCAAGATAACCACCACATTGGACATACAATTTGTGAAGCTAAAAAGAGTCCCAAATAATTGATATTCTACATAATATATGCTAATTAGGATTATAGTTCAATTATTACATATTAAGCCAATTGTATAATATAAAAATAAAAAAAATGGTGTCACAACTGATTTCCATGTCATGGGAAACCCTGGAAAAGTAATATTGTCCATGTTTTCAGTCTTCCTGGATTAAGATTAGCAACATTATTACATATTGCTCATACAGTGTATATGCTATTTAGGCTAATTATACGACATCTACATGGAATATCTTCTAATTAATTAATGTGTAGTCTTTTAAAAGGTCATTTACAATGTTGCATTGCACCATTTTTAGGCTTTATAGATAAACAATGACAATAAAGTATATATGCTAATTAGCTCATGCTATTTAAGACAATTGCATTACTAAAAAATAAATACTGGTGTCATAAATGAATTGCTCGTCATGGAAAATCCTTGAAAAGTCACATTATCCAGGTTTTCAGGCTTCCTGGATTAAGACTAGCAACATTATTACATACTGCCTTCATTCTCACGCGCAAATGTTACAATAGTTCTCTCCATGTTAATGGTGGAAGCTCAATATTCCACGCTAGTTTCTATCCATCATTACAATGTTTGAGCCTACCATCATCATATTAAACCATATGATATAGATATGGCTATTCTTGAGGTTTCAATCTTTCTCATGCATCATAGTCAGACCAAATTAACCATCAACATTGAGGAGAGGGAACTATCATGTTTCATATATTACTTTATGGTGTCTTATGTACGGTTTGGTCTCTATACCTGAGACTATATTATTCTTGCCATATTGAGGAATTGAATCGAATTTACTATTGATATTTAAAACAAAATATATATTACAATCTATACCTTTTAAACAGAGTTGGGGTAAAGATAATTAATGTTTTTCTTTTTACTCAAAAGACATGCATGTCCCTAAGTTTTCAATTGCTTTAAAAAGAAAACCCAACATAATATTAAGTAAACTTCTTATATTAGCGAGTGGCTATACCTTTCATTGGCAGCATATTGTGATGTCAAAACTAAAAATGGCTGTTTAAATTTATCGCTTTCAGACAAGCTTCCCGAATACGGTATCTATGTTGCAAAATTTCTTTGAAAGAAATGCATTGGTCCTTATGGATAGTAACAACAGCAACAACACGTGCATAGAGCACCCCTGTAATACAAGCGGTTAATACAATTTGCCAAGAAGGTCTAGTTTTACAGCCGTTTTACTGTCGTTTTTTGTTGCAGGAACTTGCAGAAGTATAAAGCGACCAACGCTTATATTAGGATAAATGATTTCATGTGGAGGCGGAAACCATTATAAGCAATGGCAAACAAAGACAAACCATTGTCACGTTTAACATGAAATTGGGAAAACCCAGAGCAAAAGCGGGGATAGAAAAAAAGATTGAACCAACACGCGCGTGCAGAAGGTACCCCGTTCAAAGTGCGCCCCTAACGGTGTGGATTTGCCAATTCTATGAGTAGGCTACATACACAGATTGCATTGAATACATACAACCACTGTACCATGCACACGTTATTTACGTTTTGTGTGTTGTGTATACATCTTAGTCAAGAATCTGGCCTATTTGATGTTGATCTCCACCAAACCAAAGCAATGACATCTCCACTTGCTGCCACCCGAAGATGTCACGATCCTGAAATTACAGGCTGAGCTGGTAAGCGTAATGAGTTCGTTGATAGCGCCATCTTCGGCGGCTTGAATCAATTGTCATCATCATCATCAACTTCAGGTGGCGCTGTAAAGCGCTGCTGTGGTCTTCACGAGAGCACGCCATGCAACGCTTTCACCTGCCATTTGTGTTGCTCCTTTCATTCCTTGTTCAGACACTGTCTTGATAACATCAGTCCAAGGTATTGGTGGACGACCCCGTTTTCCTTCGACTGCTCCTTGCTGTATTTGCTTCTCAACACCTTCAGACCTCCTAACAGTGTGCCCAACGTAGTTAAGTTTTCTTTCCATGATTCCCCTTCTAATGGTCAAGTCTGTTCTAATCTTTTCCAGGACCCACATATTTGTCTTTTTATCTTTCCATGACACCTGCAACAGCATCCTGTAGCACCACGTTTCAAAGGCATCAACTCTCTTTCTGTCATTCTTTGTCATGGCCCATGACTCACTTCCGTAAGTCGCAATAGAGAAAGAAAATGCACAATTGTTGGGAATATAAATATCCGTTAAATATAAGGAACCGGCCAGATTCTGGACATTTTATTTTGTATTTTAAAAGTTATTTTATTGTTCATCCAATGCACACAAAAAATAACAGAATGATATATATATATACATAGTTTGTCATAATATTACAAGATATTGGAGTCACATTACTTTAACATAAATTAAATATATAATAACAAATCGCAACTTTCCTTTTTTAAATCTCAAACTATAAGCCAGTTCATAGTTGCAGTCTGAGCATGAGCAGATAAAGGTCATTGCAGAACAAATTGTGAAATACACAGAGACGAAATACTGGATACGTGCTCATGAAAGTTATGTAATCATTATTCATTTATGCACAAGCAGTACACTCCATGATATACAGGCCGGAGAAAGTATTCTTTGAAAAGGGGAAACAAAGGCTAAGTATGTAGCATCTCCATCGCTGTAGGAGTGATGATTTTAAAATGTACAAAGTGGAACCTCTTTATATTTTGAAGATCTGTGGATATTCGGGGTCATTAATTGAAGTCATGTGCTAACCGTGAACTGGTCTATTACAAATGTATAACATCATTATACGTATACAATACAGTGTATTTACTAATTATCACAGAAACATAACATAATTATATACAGTTGTAAATTATTACTCATTTATAACAATATGATATGTTTCGCACAGCATCATTAATATTTCCAAAAAAAGAGAAACACAAACACCATAAACACACACACACACACACGCGCGCACTCGCGCACACACATGGACTAGCATCAGCTCAGTGATCGCTACCTACAATGTGCCTGCAAGGTGTGTGTCTGTGTGTGTGTGGTGTGGGAGGGGGTGTTAACACAGAACACAGAAAGAGTAATACAAATGTTTGTTATTATGCAAGCCTTTTCTATGACCTATGTATTTAACAAAGAATCTTACTCATCAAATCTTTTGAATTGCAACAATTCTTTAAACAAGTAACAACTACAACAAACAAGAACACAATAAAAAACGAGAATAAGTCCTCGTCATATGTTTTTTCCGTCTAATAAACATGTATGTTAATATTCACGAAGTCATGAGAACTCGTCACTAAGTCACCATAATGTTACATTTTCGGTAGACATTAATTATTCACAAAGTTACAAGATATATTCACCAAGTCAACATAATGATACATTTCCATTAGGGAGTTCTTCATCAAGTGACCGTCATGTACCAAAGTGGCCTAATCATTTTTCATCAAATCACAACAACTTGACAATATTAAACATGTCTTGCCACCGTCATGCAAATTTTCTAGGGAAAAGTCTTAACCAAGTCAGGGAAACACTTTACCAAGTCATGTTAAAGTCATCAGAGGCGGCGCTCCTGGGAAGGGGGGCAGGGTAGCACAGTTTCTGAGCTAGCCCCAGAGTGCCTCTTTTTACGTGTATAGGCCAAGTGCCCCTTGCTTCTTTTCCTTGTGATAAGTGCACCTCCATCTGTTCATAAGATCCTCTTCCATTTCTCACAAATGCCCCTTTTCACATCTGATAAATGCTCCTATTAAAATATGATAAATGCCCCTTTTCCACAGCAATACGTGTCCCCTTTCCACTCTCATAAGTGACTTTTTTCATCTCTGGTACGTGCCCCTTTTCAGGTACGAGAAGTGCCCCTTACCACCTCTGATAAGTGCCTTTTCACCGCTGATAATTGCCCCTATTCAAATCTGACAGGAACACGTTTTACCTTTACAAGTGCCCCTTTTCCTTTGTAATAATTGCCGCCTTCTCCTTCTGATAAGTACTCCTTTTCTTGTATGATGAGTGCCCCTGTTCACCTTGGATAAGCAACCCTTTTATTTTGACACGTGCCTCTTTTCCTTCTGATAAGTGCACCTTTTCTTTCTTATAAATGCCCCCTTTCCACCCGCAACAATTGCCACTATCAAAAAATGACAGGTACCCCCGGCCCCCCCCCCCCCCCACTCAGGTTTCGAAATGACCGCATGCGTGTTGCCAAAATGTCCTTTTCGTAACAAAAGAAAAAGTTCGACCCGTATTGACTTTACACACCGGACTTTTGCTGAAAAGGGGGGGGGGGGGGTCGGTTGGAACACGCATATGCGTACCCTAAATAACACTGAGTGGGGGGGGGGGGCCGGGCAGGTACCTCTTTTCCTTTATATCTGAATAAGCTCTTTTCCATTCTCATAAGTGCCCCTTTTCATCTCTGGTGAATGCCTCTTTTCAGGTGCGAGAAATTCCCCCTCTCTGTGCCCTTTTTCCTTTCTAATAACTGTCCTTTTCCCTTTTGCGGATAAGTGCCTTATTTTCTTTTTTCCATATTAAACATGCCCCCTTCATTTAATGCGACTTAGAGCCCCTTTTTCTTTAATTTTCTTTAGAGCCCGCTCGCTACGCTCGCTAGCATACAATGATTTGTCAGCCTTCCTTCATTAGATTGTGCGTAAAATTCATCAAAGTTTTTGTCCTCTTTATAAGATGTAATTTTTCGCATTGCGACCTCACACATCTTAAAAATTAATATTCAGACCATCACACCCAACTGCAAAGTATTTTGCTTAAAGCTCGGGTGACATCCGAGTAAAAGTTGATTCCTGTTGATATACATAGCTGCATACATCTTATATTTTGTTATTCAAACAGCAAAATATATTTCATAGATTTTTAGATAATTGTTTTAATAATTTTATCAGACCTGCTAAGCTCCACCCTAAATAAATGCGCAAGATCTCATTCATCTTGTGACATCATATATATATATATATATCAATCATTAGTGAGTATGTAGTGGTATGTAGCTTCCCCCATTTCAGCACATGCTCACCAAATCGCATTCTGTCATACAACACCTGCATATTACCTTTCTTTTCCTTGTGACGCTACAGCGCGTCCACGGTCTGACAAAGCAACTCCTATGTTGGTATTGTAAGGTCTATTGTATACAGGTGGTAAGTTCTGGTCGATCAAAAATGCATGTACTATACGATATCATTCACATCCATGAAGAATCTGTATAACCTCCATTCAGCTTTGACAGGCTGAATGTGTTGCTCTGCTGTGGAGTCCACGGAGCTGGAAAACGGCCAAGATTTCGTAAAAATCATAATTGAAAATTAAACAACATTCATTAATAGCACAATTGCGGTCGTTTACATTCATTTTTCCTTCTTTGTAACTGGCAGTCATTTATTCAACCCATTTTCGTGTAAAACATGGGGGCTTCAATTTTCACTCATAGAGAGATATTCCACAAACTCTTTTGATTTAAAATTTCCAACTTACTTTAATGAACTCACCTTGCTGCTACAGATACATTTTGAGATAAGTAGATTGTATTGTCAATGCTACCATTTTTTCCCCGTTCATAAATTCACGATGGACGTAGTGGTAATGTGCATATATATGGATGAGATGACTCTGAATTAACCAATGAACTGACTTTCATTATTTGCACCGGTGTTGCAAGCGAACGACGTATCAATACAAACAAAAAGGGAAATGATCGAATCTTCCGGGAAAACTTTGTGAGGCACTTTAAGCGTGACGGCCAATCGGTTTTACTAATAAAGAACGGCCATTGAATGGAAACTCCACAGCATTTTGTTAAGAGCATCTTTCTTTTGAAAATGTCATAAACACTTTGCAGACTAGAGGTTATGAGAGCGAGTTTCCTTTGACCATTTATATTACCTATATAATCCTTGCTATACATGGAATACCAATCGATGTAATTAATCTGTTTTATAGGAGTGAAGATTTTGTATAATTTTTTTTTTATTGTAAAATGTCAACATTAAAGTCAATATAATTTGATGTAAACAAATTATTTGCGAATTATCTGAAAGTTCCGCCTCCAACTTTTCATCCGTGTTTTTATACATCTATTTATCTATCTCTATCTAACTATAATTAAATCTAAGAATAAATGTTCTCGTTTTCTGTTTCTTCCCATCTCTCTCTCTGTCGTGCTCTCTCTCTCTCTCTCTCTCTCTCTCTTGCTCTCTATTCTCTTCTCTCTCGCGTTTCCTTTTCCCGTTCTTCTTTTCCTTTTCTTCCACGTCTTTCTAGGCGTTTTCTTTGTTTTGTCGTTGTAGTACCTATCCCTCCCTTTTCATTTGCAATACCCAGTTTTTACATTGTTTTGTCATCTTTTATAGAACGCTTATCCTTGTTGTTTTCCATGTGCTCTTAGCAACTCTTGCACCCCTTTACCAGGTGTCGATGAACGCTGGTTTTTAATAAATTTGTCTTTACTGGACAAAAGATTTAAGCCGAATATTAATGTTTTGTTTTTCCAACGAATATTTCATTATTTCTTCTTAACTTAACTATTTATGTATTCATCCATTTATCTATTTATATATCTATACATCAAATCTATCTATCTATCTATCTGTATATCCCTCTTTCTATCTTTCCATCCATCTATCTTAATATCTGTGTATCCAACTATTTATCTATCTATCCCTCTCTTTCAGTTCATTCCTTTTAAATTATCTATCGTATTATTTATTTATCTTTCTATCTACATTTCTATCTGAGTTTTGAGTTTGAGTTTGAAGCTTTATTATCCAAACAAAAAGCACATTAATATAACAATCAATTGTGAAGGTTTAACATTGAAAGGATAAATGGGACCAGAAAATAGCATTTAATGCTTATCGTGTCTGGTACCACTAACACACAAAAGTATCAGAGCAATGAATGAAAATGTAATGAATAAGTATGAATAACTATTGAATACATACTTAAGCTACAAGCTATTCTACATCTAGGCTAAAGTATTTCTTGTGATTAAATACACAAGTTTGGTATTTTACACTAAATAACAAGATAAAGAATTATATACATGTAACATAATATTTACAAAAAGGCAAGAACCTCGGTTCAAAGTTAAAAACGATTATTTTCTACGAAAGAAAGACACTGACATCTCCCAGTCATTCATCATCCGTAGTCTGCAGCCTGCAGGCACGCACATAGTTTGATTTCAAACTTTACTAAAATTCCTAAACTGAAGCCTTTAGCAGAGCCTAATTAGGCTAATTCTGTCAGTCTCTGACAGTGTCATATATTACAGACCCTATGTAGTAAGATGTCAACCTAGCCTCACAAAACCATTTCTGAAACTACACACTGATTATTTTCCAAAATGAGCACTGCCAGTTGAAATCTTCCACAATGTTCACAAAAATGAATACGCATACAAAATACATAACCATTTTCGTAATATAATCAAATGATATGCTTAAATCGTTGTTAAGACAGTGCCTCGATCGTTACACATTATTTCATTCATCTTTTACCTGCATACGTAAAGGTGGAACAAACATTTTGCACCCCGAACAAACTAGGGGTTCGGGGGGTTCGCGCGACCCCACCCCCTATTTTTGTTTTGTTTTGATCATGAGGGGGGGGGGGGGGGACCGGGGGTGTTGATTCTAAAAATTATGGTCCCCCATATCCCCTCCCCCGTTGAGCAACAACCAAACAAATACTTGTGCTCAAGGGGACTGCATGTGCACCTCGCCAAAGTATTTAAAGCCACACTATCCTACTTGTAGCTACTATATAGAAAACAATGTCTAATCGGTGACCATTGGTCCCCCCAAGATCCTCTTTCTCTTATGTTAATTGAGAGCTGAGTTGATGAAATAACCACCTGTCCAGTGACCTTGCAGTGTGGTCTAATCCCTCCTATAAACTAGTACAGATAAGCTTTAAAGGAGCCCTCTTATAGAGGCTTATGTCAAGTTGATTTGGAACCTAAATAATTGACAGGCTATCTACATGTTCTACATGAGGATGACATTTAATGAAAAATAGGCCATGTTATAAAAAAAATATGAATTGACCGGTGCCGTTGTCTTTACAAAGTTGAATGCCTGTTATTTTATCTAAATCAATATACAAAGTGGCCTTCAATAATGCTTTTGATTAAATATTCACTCACTATACTCACTCGCAAATGATTTTCAGGCCTTTCAGAACGCAATCGTACGCACATTATACACACAAATAATATTCAGAAGTCAGCATGACCTGCAGCCTTTTCACACACAGCTAAAATTCATCGTTTCCAGAGATGATTAGAATCACTCAACATGTTTATAGAATTTTTTTCCCAGTGTGAACATCGTTTATACGATGTTGGGATAGATACGAAGTCGCGATGCATACGCCCCTAAAAGCAGGCTGCCGATACGAAGTTCGTATCTAAAGAGCTTGACATTTTGTGTGTGAAAGGTTTTTCGTGTTTAAACGTGTTTAAACTGGATGGAGCGACCGCTCTGTTTGATATGACCTGACCTTCAATGCGCAATGGCACTACTGCGCATTTTACGAGCAGTAGTTAATCACGAAACGATTAACGATCGCAACAAAATTTCTGTGTGTGAAAGGCTCGTGATTAGTTTAAACACGTTTCAAACACGTTTATACTTATCATGTTTATAGAATTTTAGCTGTGTGTGAAAAGGCTGCTGGTCTCATCTTTGAGCTCAATAATAGGGACTTTTAGAATGAGTGGACGAGAACACGACGAACGCCATCTGACCATACGTGTTAACGTACTCAACTGCCAATGTTGACTACAATTAGAAATCTTTTAGATTGCACTCAACGATATACATGCATGTAGGAAGTAACACTATATGAACATGACAGACAAAGAAAGAGGACAAAATATACAGTTCCTCATTCTACTCTCAACAATAGGCCATTTTCGTAATGTAACCAAATTTAATGCATAGGTCTTTGTGAAGTGCCTCAATACAAATTATTTAATTCACCTGATAGGAATAATAGTATTTCAATAGTCAGAATGCAACTGCATATATTAAGTGTTGCTAGGTAGGTCAAGCCATAATGTTTGTCCAACCTAGCTGGCAACAACTATAATGAATGCAGTTAGGATTCTGTCTATTGAAATACTATTATTCCTATCAGGTGAATTATATAGTTTGTGTTGAGGCACTTCACAAAGACCTGTGCATTAAATTTGGTTACATTACGAAAATGGCCTATTGCTACGTGGTAGA
The DNA here is from genome assembly GCA_035222895.1 of Strongylocentrotus droebachiensis. Taxonomy (NCBI): domain Eukaryota; kingdom Metazoa; phylum Echinodermata; class Echinoidea; order Camarodonta; family Strongylocentrotidae; genus Strongylocentrotus; species Strongylocentrotus droebachiensis. The sequence goes on from JAVYIG010006122.1 coordinate 22,655, forward strand.
ACATCCCTTCAATGCTATTATGTAAAAATGTGTAGAACAGGTGAACATGCATGTGATACCTGTTCTACACATTTTTACATAATAGCAGGGAAGGGATGTTCCTTTGTCTACCTGCGGAACTGTATAGTTTATGCGCACGCGGCATATACTAGTACCGTACTCGATTTAGGAAAATCAAGGTTGACGCATTCTCGATCGCCGACTGAGACGACGTAACGCATGCGCAGTGCCTTAAAATGACGTCACACGTTGCAGTCAAGGCTGTCAACGTGCAATTCTAAAAGTCTCTAGTGTATTTCAAAAGACGTGATATCGCACATTTGCAATATGGATTGTTCTTTGTTTTTTCTCGTAATGCTATATCATCAAAGACTTGGAGTAAATGAATCTCAGGATCCTTATTTATTCTCGGAGAGAGGAACATCTCATCTTTAAAAAAAAGCATCCTTTTAAACAGAGAAGGGGTCATCTGAGTCATCTATTTCTCGAGAGTGAGAGAACATGTTTGAGGGTAGGCCAACATTCATTTATCTGGTGCGACACTACGCGACTCTTGCTGGAAAAACTCTTCAATAGGAAGATCGCCACATGTAGGCCTTTTTTCTCCATTGACAACTCTTCAAAATAATGTTCTGCAACCAACTTACCCACACCTTGCCCTGTTTTTAAATTATGATTGCTTATATAGAATCCTGAAATGCGGAATTTAAACTTGTCGACAACCCTCTTTCTCTGATATCTTTTGTTTAGTATTTCATATTTTCTTGTAGTTCGTATTATCTCTCTTTTCACTCTTTACTTTTGTTAAAAGTCTTCTTCTCTCAGTCAGTCCCCTATGCCATTTCCAGAGGCTCCTTTTATTACTCTCCCTCTCTCTCTCTTACTTTTTCTCTCTCCCTCCCTCCCCTATCTCTCTCTCCCTCTCTCTCTTCCTCTCCATCTGTTTCTACCAGTCACACACCCCCTCTCTCTGTCTCTCTCTCTATTTACATATATATGTGTATGTACAGCTCTCTTTTAAAATATGAACTGCCTGAAATTACTTAGTGGTAAATGCAATTTTTGGTTCCAAACAAGACATTAATTTTGTTGTCACCCAATGCTCCCCCATTTCTCTCTCTCTCTCTCTCTCTCTCTCTCTTCATCTCTTTCTCCCTCATATTTCATACTGATGCTTTCACAATCTTGCAAATTGCCAAAGCCCTAAATGTATAATTTGAAATGTGATATGTGAATGATACCAATCATGGGAGCAACTGAATCAGATTTAATTGTGCAAAATCTTGTTTGGTTCTTTATTGATATATCGATCATTACCATGGCAACCTTTTAAACATGTTTTTATACGAAAATAATTTTTAAGCACTGCCCTACCTTTTACTAAATTTGTCCAAAGACATAACAAAATCTGCATTTTACCTACAAAGTATAATTTGTTTAATTCATTGAAGCATCTATTTGATTATATAATTCCCAGATTTGGGGTCGAGGGGTTACGTCGCCGAACTGTTGATCACAAGTTGGGGGTTCAAGTCCCGCCGCGGCACTAAGACATTGATCTACATCCACACTCAAGCCAGGGGATGTAAATGGGTACCTGGCAGGAATTAATTCCTTGAAATGCTAGAGCGCTGTAATGGTAGCACAGCTAAAACCGCGGTAATAATCTCCAAGTTTTGAAGCGCTTAGAGACTTAATTGTGATTCGCGCTATATAAAAGCTGAGTATTATTTTTGTATTGGTTTTTGTTAGTGTCGCTGTTTCCGTTATTAAAGAAAATACACTACCCATCTGGCTATGCAATTTCCACCACAACATTTAATTCATTCGAAATTCAAACACATGTATTTTTATTCATATATTGTATATATAAGTTCAACATTATTTTATTACAAATATGGTTAAAATATTCAGATTTCTGAATATGTACCAAGTAATGTGCCATAATGTACAACGATGGCGACACGACAAATGCTCCGGCGGCGGTTGCTCCAGGCTTTATTGCATCAGGGATGTGGTAGCCTATAATCTAGGCGGAGTGCCGAGCTTTTTTCTTTGCTGCTAGACTAACCCTATCGCGAAGCGGCTCGCGACTCACGGTTCGTAGTCTCGCCGTATCAGACGTTCTGCTTAGGGTTAGTCTAGCAGCAAAGAAAAAAGCTCGGCACTCCGCCTAGATTATAGGCTAGGGATGTGGGGTTGGGGTTGAATTTGTTGTTTGTTTTTTTGGGGCTTAGCTTGTGCTTGGTCTTGACGTTGGGTGCGGTGAAGGTTTCTTGTCCGGGGTTTGGATTGGGAGTTTAAACAATGTACTGAATTGCCGCGGAGTAATTGTAGCCGAAACAGGTGTCGTAGAAGCACAGTTATATATTGTATGTACAAAACGAATTACAATTTACTACCATAATGTTAATACGCATATGTATAACGTGTAATCTTACTTTGTCACTGATGTATACTTTGTATTAAAAAAAACTGCAATTCAGCTCTCGGGCCGCGAATGTTTTTTGTAATGAATTAAAGCAATTTAAATAAATTATTAAATAAATGAAACAATTTTTTGAATTTGAAACAAAGACAATTCAACTAATGAAAATGATGTACAGTTTGTTGGGTATTTACATTCAAAGTTTTATATTCTGTATTCCTCTGGTCATTCATTACTTTAATATTCATTATTCATTCATGTTTTTCGTTATTGTTTCAGGTATTAATTTACTTACTTATCTATTTCAAACTAGCGGTAGGTACAAAAATAGAAACGAGCGTTGCAACTATTTCATTGAAAAAGTTCGATTCTTCTGCTTCGAATTATTCTTTTAAGCAATAAATTGAAATGTGAAATTCGGAAATTAAATGATTGACCATAAGTAATATTTTTTGGAACGATTAAAGTTTTAAAATATATCAAAATTGCTCCGGCTGTAATAAGTGACTATATAATTACTAACATTAATTGAAGTTCTATATCATGTTACTTGCCAAAAGAGAAATCAAAATCTACTCTTTAAAAAAAGTCACGTCTTGCATGCCGTTCTTGTCTTATTAAAAAAAAAAAAGATTAAATTATGTATGCGGTGTTTGGATACAAATTTTAACATTGCAATATACACAATATGATTTGGTTAATGATAATGAAGGTTATGTCTATTACTGTTCTTAACCATTCAGGTAATTTATTAATAATTCAATAATTCAAATGATTTTATTTCTCATGCAAAACATAATACAAGAATAATTATATCACAAAAACTATGCAATGAAACGACAAAAAAGGACGAGAAAAGAGGAACTAACTTGAAGTAGAGGTTGTTGAAGTGTTAGTTCCTCAGATGCTGTTTTACAATAAAATATAAACAAAGTATGCTTAGAAATACATCTAACATCAAATGTTATAAACAAATCAACTGGATTTTTCCCGCTTACGACGCCTAACGTCCACCGCGGGACGCTTCATCAGGCCGACCTATATACCGACGGGTCTTTGAAAGGTTTATCAGAGAAGGGCAGTTCTTTCCTGACGTTCCCTGACCGGAATACCATTTTCACGGGTCAAGAATCATACGGCATCAGAGACCGGTCGGCTCGATGAAGCATCCAGAAGTGAACCTGAAACGTCGCAAGCTTAGATTTGTGTTAGTACACTTGGCTTGATCAAGATTCTCTGGTGATTTATAAACTGAGTACTCTCTGGGGAACATCCATTATGATCTTTAGGAGGAAAAGGAGCATTATTTTCTCCGGGAATGGATCAATAAGAACGAGTTGATAAATCAGATCTTCTTCTTCCAAGATGGTGGATTCCTCGTCGGGTTTTCCACCAGAAGATACCAGAGGGGCTATCTCAGATAAATCTTCAGGTAGGACTTGCATTTCATGTATGGAAGATTGCTCAGCAGGTTGAATGCTACTTACATTGGTCATATCATCACCAGCGTGAATTTCTTCAGAGGACACGTCTTCAGAAGTCACCTCAGATGCATCCAAGTTCTGTGTACTGCTCTCCGGTGAGTTGTCAGGATGTTGACTCCTACTTCCATCTGTCAAGTCCTCCTGGGTTTTGGAATCCATGTCTCCTGTATGTCCATCTCGAGGAGTGTGGTCATTACATCCTGTAGCGTCCTGAAGTACCTGGGTGTCAGTCTTTCCTTTGGTCTGGTCTTCTTCTAGAGAGGTCTCATCTCTAGTCGAGAGCTGCTGATAATTGACATCTTCTTTATCATATTCAGCATCGATCTGTTCTTCTACAACACCTAACCGACAGTAAGAAAGAAAACACGTAATTGGTTTATTTCTCAAAACACATCGAAATGATTTATTATGATTGTGTAGAACTTATCGCAGCGAATTTCATTTTTTTATTATTTTTATGTTCACCAGGTAATATATGAGAACTTGAAGTTGGTAGTAAGTATCTGTTTGGCTTTTTATTTGTGAGGAAATTGCTAACTGAAAGTTGTACCTAAGCTCTTTTTAAGTATATCCTCTCTGCATTACGTCACCTTAGTATTTATATCAACAGTGTAAAAATGTGGAAAACGAGTCTGCTTCAGAAAATTCCGTCAATCTGACTTTAAACACATGGGCCGTATTGTATACCGAATAGAACAGCATGTTGCTGAAGTGTTGAATGGGGTCCTCGATTACGAAACTACAATTGTTCTTAATGAAAATATACGTTACCTTCGCTGAGATACAGGTCTGCAAGGTTGACCAACTTGGCAGCGTGCAGTGCCTTCGTTAGCTCAATCCGTTCATCTTCCCTGGACACACCTTCTCTCCATTGTTTCAGCATATGACGAGTTCCATCACTGGTAACACGGTTGAACTTCACATTGGTCATGAGCGCTCTCTGTATATCACCATGTAGGATTCCCAGCTGACCAGCAAGGCTGTCGATCTTGGCTTCATCGTAAAGATCGTCAGCTATCTTCATTAAGATGTATGCAAACTCATCATCTGGGGGCTCCTCTCTAGAACGGTAAAAAAGACAAACATGGGGCGGTCAGTGAACATAGGTATGACGAATGAACTTTAAATTAGTACAAATCTTTACTTAGGTGAATACAAAAAAAGTCAATATAAATTCTTCCGGTAATGAGACTTTAGAGGATTATGTTATACTATAACTCTAATCAAGAGTATCACCTTCTATTTGTGACCCGGCACCACAAAACCAACAAAAAGTCGCAACCAGCGATTCTCCGTAATCAGCTAAAATGTCAATTTAGGTGAAAAAAATAGATTTTTGTTTTTTTGCATTTTCTGAAAGAGTGGTCTTTTCTGTACCTAGTATCAAAATTTGGAAGTCTAAAACATAGTAGAAGATGTGTTTTAAACGGTTTTTCTAGACCAGTTTTTTTCGCACGTCCTTCGGTCTCTTCCAAAATTTGATCACTTTTCCCGAGCGAAATTATCGTAGTCCGGAAATGGTCGGTCGTTGCTAACTGGTCGTGCTACGCGGGCTGTGATTGGTCCGTTATAGCAATCAGTGCGGCGCGCCATTTTGTTTGTATCCGCTTTCACATCCGAGTTCCAGATTTGCGTTCGTCTTATATTCTCCGTTAACGACTTTCAGTAGCTTGATTGTACATCACATATCCAGAATTTGTTGATCAAGAGTAAGAACATTATTATATTTTATACATTTGAGAGTGACAAGTTGCGAAAAAGTCTACAACGTCGTTACAATGCCAGGTTTTGTACGTGAGCAGAGCCGTGGGATGGTACCGGGTTGCACCAACGCAGATGCCCGGGTAGCTCGGGCGGTCAACGAAGCGATGATGCGGGGGCTAGCTGCGGGGGATCAGGCCAACCTTACAGCTTTGCTTACTGAACACTTCGGGCAAGACAGCGACGAGAGAATTCCTGATAATGTGGTTACAAATAATTGCCCAGATGTATACAAACAAGATAGGTGACAAGCAGTGTTATGTAAGGGGGAACAAAAAGACTCCGGGTCCACCATGAATAGGCATTGTCTAGTGCAGGTGTCTCGGCACTATGTTGCAGTTCACTTAATCTGTCCAATTACAACTCTATACATTTACAACATAATAACTTTTGAAAGACTTAAGTCCACACATTGAAACCTTAGAAACATAACGAACAGACTATGTTTGACCATCAGGCCAAATTTCAGCCTAATCTGAAAATCTCTTCATAGTGGTTGCTATATATGGCCTTTTGATTCACCCTTCTATTGATTTCCCTGTGGTTTGCTTGCTCCGCATGCTTGAATAGCCCCAAACTTTAAAGCTCTCTTTCTCACTATTTAATACCAGTAACCTCCCTCACCAGCTCTTTTCATTCACTAAATTGAAAGGGTTAGGAAGCTTCAATTTGGACAAGTAATACACCATTTTAATGAGGAGAACTTCTTCTTTCATAATCAGATGAAATCAGGAAAATAATTTTTTGCGACTTTTTGGTGGTTTTGTGGTGCCGGGTCACATTTGTTTTTATGACAGACCGTGTATAGCAGCTGACTGCCACAAATAGACAGCGTTCCCATTTAGAGACTATGCTCAACATGCTCAAATTATAAAATTGTATTTAAATTCATTAAAGGATTTCACTTTCAACTTAAATCACATAGACTGGAATGCAGCTAAGATTTTTATTTCTTTGTTTAATGAGTTTCAATCTTTTATTCACTTCTGCTTTTACATAATCACATGTGGTCATGAAATGTCTAAACATGATTTTTGATTTATAGAACATATCTGTTGCTGTACTTTTAGCACTGTTATTGACAGTCTAGCATCACTTATTTTACACACCAAAGTACATTCCGTAGTAGTTTTTCACTATATAGAGAAATAATGCGTTTATTGTCAATTTGCCATGTAAAGAGTTAAGATATTTCAACTCACCCTGCTTGTACTGTATCACTCATTCCCAGTCCTCCGGTTGAATTATCCTCAAATGATGATGTGCCTGTCATGAAGGAATGAAGTCAGTTTGAATGAGAAGGATAAAAAAAAAGAATGTAAGATACAAATTTGGAATGTTCTCTATCGTTCACTGTATCGGTATTCTAAGTAATTTCAAACTCTAAAAAGATAGCAAAAATGGGGTAGGGAGCTATAAAGACCATAATGGATTGATAAGCTTCACATTATACATATTTCAAAAAGTAGCAACAAATTTGATTGGACGTATATAGTATAATGTTTGTTTTTAAAAACTTTTAAAGGAAATTGATATTGGAAAATAAAGTCTTACCACTCTGAGCTTGTTTTCCAGAAGCCACCCAGCGAATGAAACTCCATTGATGTGTCTCTGCTTTCTTCTTTTGCTCTGCTGATCGTATCTCACTTTCTATTTGAATTTTGGTTCTCAGCTTCCAGGTCTCACGCTTATGTTGCTCCAAAAGCCCTTTCTTATAGTCATGCTCCTTCTTCCAGCTTAATTTTATTGACCATTTTTCTTTTTCAAACCGCGCTCTGTCTTCCTCTCTTCCGTTCTTTAATTCTTCAACTTGCTGTTTTAGAGTCGTCTCGTTTCGCTCTTTCTCCTCTAGCGTTTTTGTCAATGTTTTTTCCCGTAGTAGCCTAGACACTAATTTCGTCGTCATTTCTTCGTTGTCGGTCTCTAGTACCTCAACCTGACGCCTTGCCTTCTCTTCTGCCCCCTGTACATTTTCAGCCATTGTTTCGATACGCAGATCCTTTGATTGTAGTTTCTTTTCAAATTCCATCTCCCTCTGCTTGTACGTCTCCATTATCTGTTTTGCTCTTTTCTCGTTTTCCATCATTGCCCTTTCACTTTGTTCACGCCTTTCTTGTTCAACCTTCATCGTATCTTGTAGTCTTCCATTTTCACTGACTATGCTTGCGCGACTTGCACGGGACTCGTTGAGTTCCTGCTCTAAGTCTGTAATTCTACCTCGGAGTAACTTCTTTGCTTCTTCTTCTTCTCTAATGTCTTCTCCGTGCCTCTTCTGTGCTTCTGTGACATCCTTTCTCCCTTGGTTCCATAACCGCTCAAAGCTGGGAAAAGAATACAGCTGTATTAGGTCAGCAGATATCCCTTCGTCACCCTTCTTCAGGCATCCATGGAGGAGGTGAAGCCACTGCAACCGTTTCTCATCATTTGAGCGATCGCCATACATGGGAGGTAGGTCATAGACAGTGACCCCGAGCTTTTTTAGTTTATTTTTTGCCTTCTCGATGATTTCACTTTGCCCGGTAGTTATCATGGCACATATAGGGACGTGACCTATCCAAAAGAAAACAAATCAGTTCAATCAAAGAAGTCATTTAATCGTCTCATGACCTCTATGTAACCCACATTTGTCACCTAATCCCATTTTTTTAGGGGGGGGGGGTATATTTGTTTACACCAGAGTAAGGATCGAAACTGTTCATTTTTTATTCACATCTGTGCTTTCAAATATTGCCATTAAACGTGCTATATGTGCATAGAGTATACCACCATTTTCTAAGGTTGTAAATAGAACTGGCGAGTGAGTGAAGGATCGATGGAGCGAGAGGGGGAAAAGAAAAGTAATACAGAAAAGAGACTGCAGAAGAACCAGAAAAGGGAGTAAACATAGCCGTAGTCAGGAGATAATTATACATTTACAACTATGAAAATTAAAATTTGTAATCACATGGGCCTATTATATAATAATACAGGGCTGCACAAAAAGAGGAAAGAATCAGCATGCATGCACAAGGAAAGAAAAGGTATTTAATTTACAAATTGAACTGACGAAGGGCGATTTAGAGTTCACGATATCATCCTGATCGAAATTGATGAGGTGCAATTAAGGGCTTGAATGCATAATGGATAATATAGAAAACTAAGATTACTTGATTTTAGGGTCATATTGCATGAATTATGGTTGTTTCCTCGATTGTTTTATGTCCTAGTCATAACTGTTGAAAAAAACAAATTCTATAGCAGGTGTCATTATCGTTAAGGCCCTTTAACACTTTCACGGATCGCATCACAGATCATCCCGGATCTTAATCCGGGGTGTTCCGGCGTGCGACACCACGATTTCTTCTCGATGCCGGTGTGGATACGTTCCGAACTGGGTGTATACACGGGCAAGTACGGTGTCTCCACGGACAGACAAGGTAGCAACGCGGACCACGCCGGAAACGCATACGGAGCTAACACGGATTTCAAGGAAGAGCACGGAGGCTACTGGGTACTTGTACGGTCCTTACACGGAGGTGTACGTTGTCTATTGGGATATCTCCGGAATGTTGACGGGTGACTTGAGCTTGTAGGCGCTCATTTGATATACGGAATTTCAAACCCGGATGAAACCGGTGTTAATACGGACCTCCCGGTGTCTACACGGACTGTCCCGGATGTATTCGGCGGCTACACGGAGGTACACGGTGCCTACAGGGAAGAGGACGGATTGTTTCATCCGTGAACTCCGGGATGAAAAATTAAGCAAGCTTAATTTTTTCCCCGGATATGCCGGTACGCCAAGGATCACGCCGGATGCCTCCCCGGTGTATACACGGTAATGCCGGAGATAACACTGATGATCCCGGAGCGACGATCCGGGATGATCCGTGATGTGATCCGTGAAAGTGTAAAAGGGCATTAGATACACGTACCTACCCATTTAATAGCATGGCAAATAACATGAATCTTTATATGTAAATACAAATTACCAACCTTTATATTCAAAACTTTCATGTGTGAAAAAAAAAAGGTCGTAATGTTATTCATTTATTCATATCTTCGTTCGTCCATTCTCGTAATCAATACGGTGGTTTATATCACTGCATTGTGTGTATCAACAAGGCAATTGTTTATTAATTCACAATTGTTTAAAGATACTCGTCCTACCTATAGCGTAAAGGATTATGGGCAAACTCACCTGTAACGCTCTTTATTGTCTTGATCCATTGTTGGTAATGGTCGAAACTAGACGGTCTAATAAAAATGATAAAATGCACATTTTCAAAATCGCCATTATCACGTGGTGATAATTAAAGAGGTAATGATAATAAAATGCACACAATTTGATTCTCAACCCGCCCCTACCGAAGGCCTCCTCAAGAAAAGACATTGTTGCTGATTTTCCTTGCCACATTGCCCCGAAAAATGTGTTTATTTCGGTCCGCGGTATCAGAACGATGTCACCCGCCCACAAGCGCCGTAATTTATGACCGGGAATCCTTCATAATTTCGATATTAAAGATGTAAAGATATCAAACATATTCGGGCAAATTGCTGTCAAATTCGGGTAACAGAAATAAGGAGAAACATTATACAATCATGTTTGAATGGACGAAAGTGATAAACAGTGGCGTATCTAAATATTATTCCGCTAGGGGCAAACCATGACATTGCCCCCCCCCCCCCCTGCCCAAAAGTATCCGCATTACTATACAAGCGAAAGGGCAGTATATACAATAATTTCAATCTACATTAAAACACAATTTCTTGTCACCATATAAATATTCCAAAGGCACCATCTACTGCAGCCGTAAGCGTACCAGCATTACCATGCGATTACCAAAATGGTTGTCGATTTCATTCAAATATGTATTGCCCATGTGAATATGGAGAGCGGCCGTCATTGTTGGTCAAACAGCTTGTGAGCGTCAAGTAACGCCCGGCTGGAATGCTCCCCAGGGAGTGGAGATTGTGCACACAGTGTGTGCGGGCAAGCACTGAATCCAATGACCGGGGTAATAGTATATTTGTAAAGCGCTTAGAGACATTTGTATTAAGCGCTATATAAAAATTAAATATTATTATTATTATTATTATACTCACGTTAGTAACAGCACCATACATCCGGCCTTCCCAGCAAGGTCTCGTACAACGTCGCCTGAAACTGGTAAGATGGTAAAAGAGAACGTATTTGATACATTGTGCATGATGAACCTTGTGGATACTATGAACATGATAGTTAGCCTACATGCAGAAGTAGAGAGAGAACAAAGTAGTCAAACTTCTGTAGTTTTATTAATTGATGTGCCAAAATAACACAAATAAATGAATTGTTTGTGTTAAAATATTTAAATAAACTACACATAAATAATATGTTGTGATAATAAAACAGTGAACATAATGCGTGTCATAAAGAGAATCTTACATGTGTTTGAAAGTCGTGGAATCATACTAAGAAGTAATAAGGGGGTGCCAAAATAATGATGAATCCATGAATCTATGTTGTCCTATATCAGTTTAATGTCATGTGGGAAATTTGTAAGAATTGCAGTGCGGGCAAAAATGGTACAATTCCAAAACCCTGAATAAAACACCTATAACGACATCAACATAATGAGGATGTTTGAAAAGTCCAAGACATCACTCTCTTCAATGAAATGATGCATCCATATTATCACTGTTTGAGCTTCATGATATTGAAATTGTATTTGAGGAAAGCTTGTTATGGAGCCTTGTTTGTATCCCCATGGGCTTTTGAGAAATAACAAAATAATGTTATTATTCGCAGTTCTTTTTGCTAATCTTAATGTCGTATTTGAAGATTGACCATGTACACAAACCTATTTCTGCAATTTAAATACACAGTTGTATGCCCGTGCATAATACCCTGCTAGGTAGCCTCCTAACTAAATACATCAGGCAGGCCAGGTATATGGTCACAGTGAAACATACACATCATTACCAATAATTGTTTCAGATAGATGACATGTTGAATAAATCAACGGCTAACACATAATCGTTTGTTTTTATTCGATATTTTGTTTATAAAATAGAAACATGATTGTTGCGCTCCATGTGTTTGATGTGTGACATGTAATAAGAATTCTCAGAGTTACGTTTTACTGTAAAAAACAATGACTTTTTATTTTAAGATCCTGCAAGTTTTCACATATTTCTCCCTTTCAGACGATAAACGTGATATGATATCTGATTCTTTATCAATAGGTGATGGGTTACTCAGGCGTATGTCATGGTTCATACTCTCAATATACAAATATTTAAAATGTTAAGGACAACTGATATTTAGCAAATATAATTACACAATTCAAGCGACTGAGTATAGCCATGACATTTTCAAATATTGATTGCGATGTAGTGTAGTTACCAATATGAAGTTAATTTCACCCTCAAATAGGATCATCGCGCGGTTTTGTCAAACCGCCATAATTGAATTAAATTGACTTTATTTCTTCTACAAAACAAGCAAATCAATCAACTGTTTACTACAAATTTGCAAACACGCAGTTGGGTATACATTGTCTCATTTCGGGCACGTGAACATATGCCTTGTTGTTTTCTACAGACAATGAAAAACAAAACATTTTCTTTCTTTTGTCTTTTTTTTTAGCCCGACATTTTTAGAGTGTTTAGACATTCTTCACAATGCTAGTTTACCTAGGACAAAAGGGCATTCCATTGGTTTAGTTTTTTTAACAACATAACTTTCCCATACAATTCTTTATTTTACCAAAGACCTACCTCAGGGTTAATGAAATAGCTTTTTTTTCCAACGATACATGTTCATAGTGGAAGCTTTACTCATTTCGGACTTACAACAAACACAAACAATATACAAACCTGAGACAAATTTGTTGATGAGGTATATAGAATCGGTGAGATATTCCTCCCGATCCTCAGTAGATGTTTGACGTTCATCAGCAAGCTTGCTCGCCTCTACGTCTCCATAAAGAGCACTTCTCAGGGCAGGGACTATTCTATTCGGATACAGATTAATCATACCAATAACCAGCGTATCAGGAAACACCACTCGTTCATCTCCACAAGGTACGGCCTTGCCTGGTTTGTACGACAAGATTTCATGTCGTAATTCATCTAGCTTCCCTTTCCTAATCACCGAGCTGGAAGTAGCCATCTTTGTACAGATTTCGCCCTGAATACGCGAACAAACACATTACACGCTCAATACCATACAAATTTGTCGTATGGCTAGATAAGCATGTTACATAGTAGGTCTAGTTATTACTGTGTGTAGGAAGTTCTTTATAAGGCAAGTATCATGTACAACCGGATGTACAAACGGATGTACAATATTCCACGCTAGTTTCTATCCATCATTACAATGTTTGAGCCTTACCATCATCATAATTAAACCCTATAATATAGATATGGCTATTCTTGAGGTTTCAGTCATTTTTATGCATCATAGTCGACTAAATTAACCATCAACATCGAGGAGAAGGAACTATGATGTTTCATATATTACTGTATGGTGTCTTATGTACGGTTTGGTCTCTATACCTGAGACTATATTTTTCTTGCCATATTGAGGAATTGAATCGAATCTACTAAATATTTATGTTTAAAACAAAATATATATTACAATCTATACCTTTCAAATAGAGTTGGGTTAAAGGTAATTCATGTTTTTAATTCCACTCAAAAGACATGCATGTCCCTAAGTTTTTGCTTTAAAAGGAAAACCCAACATAATATTATTATTAGGTACACTTCTTATATTAGCGAGTGGCTATACCTTTCATTGGCAGCATATTGTGATGTCAAAACTCAAAATGACTGTTTAAATTTATCGCTTTCAGACAAGCTTCCCGAATACGGTATCTATGTTGCAAAATTTGTCTGATGTTAAACTTTTTCGATTTTATACATGTATATCTTTCTTGTTAAATCTTGTTGTGTATACAGAACATGCGATTTTGTATTGTTGAAAGAAATGCATTGGTCCATATGGACAGTAACAACAGCGACAACACGTACATAGAGCACCCCTGTAGTACTAGCGGTTAAAACAATTTGCCAAGAAGTTCTAGTTTTACAGCCCTGTCGTTTTTTGTTGCAGGAACTTGCAGAGGTATATAGCGACCAACGCTTATATTAGGATAAATGATTTTTTTATGTGGAGGCGGAAACCATTATAAGCAATATCAAACAATGACAAACCAATGTCACGTTACATGAAATTGGAAAAACCCAGAGCAAAAGCGGGGGTAGAAAAAAGATTGAACCAACTCGCTTGTGCAGAAGTCAAAGTGCACTAACGGTGTGGACTTGCCAATTTGATGAGTATGCTACATACAGATTGCATTTTAGGTAAACAACCACTGTACCATGCACACGTTATTTATCTGTTGTGTATACATCTTAGTACAGAATATGGCCTATTTGATTTTGATCTTCACCAAACCAAAGCAATGCGATCTCCACTTGCTGCCACCCGAAGATGTCATGATCCTAACATTATGAAGGCTGAGCTTGTGAGCGTAATGAGTGCGTTAATGATAGCGCCATCCTCGGCGGCTTGAATCAATTGTCATCATCATCATCAACTTCAGGTGGCGCTGTAAAGCGCTGCTGTGGTCTTCACGAGAGCACGCCATGCAACTCTTTCATCTGCCATTTGTGTTGCACCTTTCATTCCTTGTCCAGACACTTTATTGATATCATCAGTCCAAGATATTGGTGGAAGACCCCGTTTTCCTTCGACTGCTCCTTGCAGTATTTGCTTCTCAACACCTTCAAATCTCCTAACAGTGTGCCCAACGTAGTTAGGTTTTCATTCCATGATTCCCCTTCTGATGGTCAAGTCTGTTCCAATCTTTTCCAGGACCCACAAATTTGACTTTTTATCTTTCCATGACACCTGCAACAGCCTCCTGTAGCACCACATTTCAAAGGCATCAACTCTCTTTTTGTCATTCTTTGTCATGGCCCAGGACTCACTTCCGTAAGTCGCAATAGAGAAAGAAAATGCACAATTGCAGGGAATATAAATATCCGTTAAATATAAGGAACCAGCCAGATTCTGGACATTTTATTTTGTATTTTAAAAGTTATGTTATTGTTCATCCAATGCACACAAAATAATAACAGAATGATATATATACATAGTTTGTCATAATATTACAAGATATTGGAGTTACATTACTTTAACATAAATTAAATATATAATAACAAATCGCAACTTTCCATTTTTACATCTCAAACTATAAGCCAGTTCATAGTTGCAGTCTGAACATGAGCAGATAAAGGTCATTGCAGAACAAATTGTGAAATACACAGAGACGAAATACTGGATACGTGCTCATGAAAGTTATGTAATCATTATTCATTTATGCACAAGCAGAGCACTCCATGATACACAGGTGGAAGTATTCTTTGAAAAGGGGAAACAAAGGCTAAGTACTATGTAGCATCTCCATCGCTGTAGGAGTGATAATTTCAAAATGTTCAAAGTGGGACCTCTTCATGTTTTGAAGATCTGTGGATATTCGGGGTCATTGCAGCCATGTGCTAACCGTGAACTGGTAACATAATTATATACAGTTGTAAACTATTACTCATTTATAACAATATGATATGTTTTGCACAGAATCATTAAAGGTAATACAAAGTTTTGGTATAGGGTCATGAATTTGGTTCAAATGAACATATTGTAAGCATATGCGATCCTACAATATTCAGTGATCATTGTCGCGGTTGAAATCGAGTCTAAAGTTATGAAATTGAAAATAATAAACTCTTTATGTTGTATAGCTCCCTGTCAAGATATTAATTAAGCTATGAAACAATGTTTCTTGGCTAAAATCGACCGATGATGACAATGATTATTGCATGAACTTCCATTTAAACACCGACCGTCACTCCTAACCATCAAAAGATTGAAGTAACTATATCAGATCGAGTACTTCAGAGGTCTTGATGTTTTTAGAGTGTAGTTAGCTATATTAGATGGACAGAAAGAAATGTTTACATGATTATAATGATTACAACATTTTATTTAATTACTCGATATATTGAAAGGCAGTCAAATTGATCGAATGGCTTTTTAAAAACTTTCCTGTTTCAGGCTCCAAGATAGTCAGTGAAGGAATGATTTTCTTTCTAAATATTATCACTGGTTCATTCACGCGTCATTACTCTGCTCATATGGTCATGATATACATATTTCCTTGAAAATATATTCGTGTATTGTACCAAACGAATCTTAAAAATGATTGTAAACTTAAGAGGGGGGAGCATAATAATCCGATTAAAGTCTTATTGTGAACACTTCAAGATATTTAGACCATGTCCAATTATATCCTATGTTGCTCTGGTAGACGAGGCAACTCCTTATTAACACATCTCCCATTCAGTCTCTCTCTCTCTCTTCATCTCATTCTCCTCTTTCTCTTTCTCTCTCTCTCTCTTTATCTCTCTCTCTCTGTCTCTCCCTCTCTCTCTCCCTCCCCCTCTCTCTCTCTCTTTCTCTCTCTCTGTCCCTCTCTCTCAGACAAACACACATTATCCCCCTATCCTATTCAACTCTTTGCCCTTCCCTGTGTCTTTTCCCCCTCTCTTCCTGTCTCTCTCTGTCTCTTTATAAAATTATAATATCCTTTTCTCCCTATCTGCCTTTGTCACCCTCCCCCTCTATGTCTATCTATCTATACCTCTTTCTCTGATATCTTTCGTTTGGTAACCTATTTTCTTGTAGTTCATATTATCTCTCTTTTCACTTTTCACTTTTTGTTTAAAGTCTTCTTCTCTCAGTCAGTCCCCTATGCCATTTCCAGAGGCTCCTTTTGTTACTCTCTCCCTCTCTCTTCATCTCCTTCTCTCTCTTACTTTCTCTCTCTCTATCTCTCTCTTACTCTCTCTATCTCTCTTTCTTTCTCTCTCTCTCTCTCTCTCTCTTAATTTCTCCCTCTCTTCCTCTCTCTGTCATAAAGGTGCCCTCTAATACAGAGGCTTATGTTAACTTATGCATTGGAACCTAATTAATTGACAGGCTATCTACATGTTCTACAAAAGGATGAAATTGAATGAGAAAATAGGCCATGTTTAATATAGAAATATGTCTCGACCGGTGCCGTTGTCTTTACAAAGTTAAATGCCTGTCATGTTATCTTATGCAATATACAAAGTGGCCTTCAATAATGCTTTTGTTTAAATATTCACTCAACATGCTCGCTCGCAAATAATGTTCAGGCCTTTCAGTACGCACATTATACACACAAATAATATTTAGAAGTCAGCATGACTTGGTGAAATCCTTGAACTCAATAATATATTTCAACATATGTGATAGCGCACATTTGCAATATGGATTGTTCTTTGTTGTTATTTTTTCTCTTACTGTTATATCATCAAAGACTTGGAGTAAATGCATCTCGGAACCTTGTTTATTCTCGGAGAGAGGAACATCTCATCCATTAAAAAAAGCATCCTTTTAAACAGAGAGGGGTCATCTGAGTCATCTATTTCTCGAGAGTGAGAGAACATGTTTGAGGGTAGGCCAACATTAATTTATCTGATGCGACACTACGCGACTCTTGCTGGAAAAACTCTTCAATAGGAAGAGTGCCGCCTGTAGGCCCTTTTTCCCCATTGACAACTTACTCCCACTTTGCCCTGTTTTTAAATTATGATAATTAATATAAAATCGTGAAAATGCAGAATTTAAACTCGTCGACACCCCTCTCTCTCTTTCTCTCTCTCTCTCTCTCTCTCTCTATCTCTCTCTCCCTCCCTTCTCTCCCTCTCCCTCCCCTCTCTCTCTCTCTAACTCACTCTCTTTCTCTCTCTCTCTCCCTCCCTTCTCTGCCTCTCCCTTTTATTTCATAATGATGCTTTCACAATCTTGCAAATTACCAAAGCCTTAAATGTATAATTTGAAATGTGATATGTGAATGATACCAATCATGGGAGCAACTGAATCAGATTTAATTGTGCAAAATCTTGTTTGCTTCTTTATTGATATATCGATCATTACCATGGCAACCTTAAAACCATGTTTTTATGCGAAAATCTTTTTTTTTTGCACCACCCTACCTTTTATGAAGTTGGTCCAAAGACAGAACAAAAATCTGCATTTTACCTACAAAGTATAATTTGTCTAATTTATTGAAGCATCTATTTGATTATATAATTCCCAGATTTGGGGTCGTGGTCGAGTGGTTACGTCGCCGGACTGTTGATCACAAGTCGGGGTTCGAGTCCCGCCGTGGCACTAATGTCCTTTGGCAAGACATTGATCTGCATTTGCCACACTCAAGCCAGGGGATGTAGGGTACCTGGCAGGAATTAATTCCTTGAAATGCTAGAGCGCTGTAATGGCAGCACAGCTAAAACCGCGGTAATAATCTCCAAGTTTCGAAGCGCTTAGAGACTTAATTGTGATTCGCGCTATATAAAAGCTGAGTATTATTGTATTGGTTTCTGTTATTGTCTCTGTTTCTGTTATTAAAGAAAATACACTACCCATCTGGCTATGCAATTTCCACCACAACATTTAATTCATTCGAATTTCAAACAAATATATTTATATTCATATATTGTATAAGCTCAACATATAATTTTAATGCAAATATGGTTATAATATTCAGATTTCTGTATATGTACCAAGTAATCTGCCACAATGTACAACGATGGCGACACGACACATGCTCCGGCGGCGGTTGCTCCAGGCTTTATTTCATCAGGGATGTGGGGTTGGGGTTACATTTGGTTTGGGGGCTGGGTCTGTGCTTGGTGTTGGTGTTAGGTGCGGTGTTGGTAAATTCCTGACCGAGGTTGGGATCGGGAGTTTGATCCATGTACTGAATTGCCACACGGAGTAATTGTAGCCGGAGCAGGTGTCATAGAAGCACAATTATACGTTATATGTACAAAACGAATTTAAATTTTACTACCATAATGTTTTTACGCAAATGTATTACGTGTAATTTTACTTTTTCACTGATGTATACTTTGTTTTTGTTTTTTTAAACTAAATTTCAGCTCTCGGGCCGCGAATGTTTTTTTTTTAATGAATTAAAGCATTTTAAATAAGCAATGACAATTCAATTTAAGACACTTATGTACAGTTTGTTAGATATTATACATTCAAAGTTTATATTTTGTACATCTGTTTGTTCATTACTTTAATATTCATTATTCATTCATGTTTTTCGTTATTGTTTCATGTATTAATTTACTTCTATCTACTCAAACTGGCGGTGGGTACAAAAATAAAAACGAGCGTTGCAACTTGTTTAATTGAAATAGTTCGATTCTTCTGCTTCGAATTATTTTTTAAGCAACAAAATGATATATGAAATTCGAACATTAAATGATTAACCATAACTAATATTCTTTAGAGAGAATAAATTTTTGAAATATATAAAATTTGCTCCGGCTGTAATAAGTGGCTATTGTTATAATTGATAATATTAATTGAAGTTCTATATCATGTAACTTACCTAAAGAGAAATAAAAATCTACTCTTTGAAAAAGTCACGTCCTGCATGCCATTTTTGTCATATTAAAAAAAAACATAGTTGAAATTATGTATGCGGTGTTTGGATACAAGTTTTAACATTGCAATAAACACAATATGGTTCGGTTAATGATGATGAAGGTTATGTCTATCAATGTTCTCAACCATTCAGGTAATTTATTAATAATTCAATAACTCAAATGATTTTATTTCTCATGCAAAACATAACACAAGAATAATTATATCACAAAAATTATGCAATGAAACGACAAATATGATGGAAAAGCACGAGAAAAGAGGAACTAATTTGAAGTAGAGCTTGTTGAAGTGTTAGTTCCTCAGATGCTGTTTTACAATATAACATGAACAGAGTATGCTAAGAAATACATGTAACATCAAATGTTATACAAAAATCAACTGGATTTTCCCCCGCTTACAACGCCTTACGTCCACTGCGGGACGCTTCATCAGGTCGACTATACCGACGGGTCTTTGAAAGGTTATCAGAGAAGGGCAGTTCTTTCCTGACGTTCCTCGACCGGAACACCATGTTCACGGGTCAAGAGTCACGGGTCAAGATGGCATGAAAAACCGGTCGGGCCGATGAAGCATGCATGACTACCAGGAGTGAACATGAAACGTCGCAAGCTAAGTTTGTTGTTAGTAAACTTGGCTTGATGAAGGTGCTCTAGTGATTCCTTATAAACTGAATGCTCTTTGGGGAACATCCATTATTATCTTTAGGAGGAAAAAGAGCATTATTTTCTCCGGGGATGTATCAATAAGAACGAGTTGAGAAATCAGATCTTCTTCTTCCAAGAGGGTGGATTCCTCCTCGGATTTTCCACCAGAAGATACCAGAGGGGCTATCTCAGACATATCTTCAGGTACGTCTTTCATTTCATGGCTGGACGATTGCTCAGCAGGTTGAATGCTACTTACATTGGTCATATCATCACCAGCTTGAACTTCTTCAGAGGACACGTCTTCACAAGTCACTCCAGATGCATCCAAGTTCCGTGTACTGCTCTCCGGTGATTTGTCAGGATGTTGACTACTACTTCTATCCGTCAAGTCCTCCTGGGTTTTGGAATCTATGTCTCCTGTATGCCCATCTCGAGGAGTGTGGTCATTGCTTGCTGTAGCTTCCTGAAGTACCTGGGTGTCGGTCTGTCCTTTGGTCTGGTCCTCTTCTAGATGGGCCTCATCTCTAGCAGAGAGCTGCTCATCATTGACGCCTTCTTTATCATTTTCAGCATCGATCTGTTCTTCTACTACACCTAACCGGCAGTAAGGAAGAAAACAGATGATTGGTTTATTTCTCAAAACACATCGAATTGATGTATTATGATTGTGTAGAACTTATCGCAGTGAATTTCAAATTTCTTTTATTTTTATGTTCACCAGGTAGTAGATGAGAACTTGAAGTTGGTAGTAAGTATCTGTTTGGCTTTTTATTCGTGAGGAAAATGCTAACTGAAAGTTGTACCTAAGCTCTTTTTAAGTATCTCCTCTCTGCATTACGTCACCTTAGTATTTATATAAACAGTGTAGAAAATTCCGTCAATCTGACTTTAAACACATGGGCCGATTGTATACCGAATAAAACAGCATGTTGCTGAAGTGTTGAATGGGGTCCTCGATTACGAAACTACAATTGTTCTTAATGAAAATATACGTTACCTTCGCTGAGATACAGGTCTGCAAGGTTAACCAACTTGGCAGCTTGCAGTGCCTTCCTGAGCTCAATCCGTTCATCTTCCCTGGACACACCTTCTCTCCATTGTTTCAGCATATGACGAGTTCCATCACTGGTAACACGGTTGAACTTCACATTGGTCATGAGCGCTCTCTGTATATCACCATGTAGGATTCCCAGCTGACCAGCTAGGCTGTCGATCTTGGCCTCGTCGTAAAGATCGTCAGCTATCTGCTGTAATATGCCTGCAAACTCATCATCTGGGGGCTCCTCTCTAGAATGGTCCCGAGAATGGTAACAAAGACAAACATGGGGGCGGTCAAAGAACGTAGGTATGACGGATCAACTTTAAAATTAATACAAATCTTTACTTTAATAGGTGAAGAAGAAAAATATCAAAATAAGTTCTTCCCGTAATGAGACTATAGAGGATTATGTTATATTATAAATCTAATCAACCTATAACAGTTGACTGACACAAATATACAGCGATATCATTTAAAGACCATGCTCGACTTGCTCGAATTATTAAATTTTTATTATAATTCATTAAATGATTTCACTTTCAACTCAAATCACTGTAGACTGGAACGTAGCTAATATTTTCATTTCTTTGTTAATGAGTTTCAATATTGTATTCACTTCTGCTTTTACATAATCACAGGTGGTCACGAAATTTCTAAACCTGATTTTGGATTCATAGAACATAAGTGCTGCCGTACTTTTAGCACTGTTATTGACCGTCTAGCACCACTCATTTTACACACTAAAGTACATTCCGTAGTAGTGTTGTCACTATAAGAGAAATAATGCGTTCATTGTCAATTTGCCATGTAGGAATAAAGATATTTCCTCTCACCCTGCTTGTACTGTATCACTCCTTTCCAGTCCTCCAGTTGAATTATCCTCAAATGATGATGCGCCTGTCATGAAGGAATGAAGTCAGTTTGAATGAGAAGGATACCCAAAAAAAGAATTTAAGATACAAATTTGGAATGTTCTCTATCGTTGACTGTATCGGTATTCTATAGTAATTTCAAACTTTAAAAAGATAGCAAAAATGGGGTAGGGAGCTATACAAACCATATTGGATTTGATAAGCTTCACATTATACATATTTAAAAAAGTAGCAACAAATTGGCTTGGACGTATATAGTATAATGTTTGTTTTTTTAAACTTTTAAAGGAAACTGAGATTGGAAAATAATGTCTTACCACTTTGAGCTTGTTTTCCAGAAGCCACCCAGGGAATGAAACTCCATTGAGGTGTCTCTGCTTTCTTCTTCTGCTCTGCTGATCGTATCTCACTTTCTAGTTGAATTTTGGTTCTCAGCTTCCAGGTTTCACGCTCAAGTTGCTCCAAAAGCCCTTCCTTATGGTCATGTTCCTTTTTCCAGCTTAATTCTATTGATCGTTTTTCTTTTTCAAATCGCGCTCTGTCTCCCTCTCTTCCTTTCTTTAATTCTTCAACTTGCTGTCTTAGAGTCGTCTCGTTCCGCTCTCACGCTTGTATAATATTCGTCATTTCTGCTGCCAGTGAGCGCTTCTCTTTCTCAGCTCCTGCTCTGTCTTTCTCTCTTCCTTTCTTTAATTCTTCAACTTGCTGTCTTATGTGACTCTCACACTCTGCCGTGTAGGCCTACCGTGTGCCACCGTGCGCGAAAATATCTGCGGACTGTGGAGAACGGCGAGGGCACACGGTGGTTCGTTATCAAAGCGGGCAACACGTTAATAGGGCGTTGGCGCTTATTTACACCCGGTGGGACCCGGCGAAAGTTTTGGGCATGTTCAAAACTTTGGCCGGCTGGCACCGGCCGCAAGTAAGCGGCAAGAGGACGGTGTTGAACGGTATGAGGACGGTATGAATACGTTATGAAAACGGTCACACTGTATGAACACGTTCACAACACGCTCATAACCCGTTACAGAACGGTGATGAACGGGCAAAAAAATCGGAGTATTTATGGCAGTCGTGTCATGACGTCAGCAGTCCGGGGACTCGCTCACAGGACGCTCCGAGCGGTGAGGGGACGCTAAGTGACTGGTAGGTGGCTGCTACAAACCCGGTGCACACGTTCGAGACCCGGTATGGGCCCGGTATGGAAACGGCCAAAATTTCAACAAAAGTCAATCTGGGCGGTGAAGACGGTAGAAGCACGTTCAACACCCGGTATGCGCCCGGTGAGAACGGTCAGAAGATGGCAACGAAACGGTGAAAAGATTAATTTTATGAATTTTTTTTTTTGCGGCCGGAGACAAGTTCGCTCAAAACCCAACGTTCTGGACTCTGTTGTTTTTTAATAGCCCGGCAGGTGGACGGTAGGCCTACACGGCAGAGTGTGAGAGCTCCATAAGGGTGCCGGGGTGCCGGGCGAGTGCCGGCCGGTAACCTTACGGGCTCCGTCCGATGAGCAGGTGTACCGGTGGCTCCCGGAAGGTGCCCTGCCGGGGCCCGGCCGTGGTCCTCAAGGCGCCCGGCTGGGTGCCGTGCGGTGCACTGAACTACAGAGTGAGTCAGAAAAAATGTCCCACTTTTTAAAAGTTGTATTGTTTGAAGTATGATTATTTAATCATGGGTTTCATGATATATCTTGATAGATTTGAATCTCTGCATGCATGCATCACTGAATATCAGATAATCTTTACAAGACTGCCAGATCTCACTTGCGCCAAGTTACTGGGTGAGGAATAAAACAGTGCATTGAACAAAGACAGTCAGACACGCGCACACACCACACACACGGTGACAATTGTTTCATAATTTCCCCTTTTCTGATTGAGCATTGAATTTTATCAAGATCGCTGAATGTTCAAGTTACACAACCCTAAAATTCTTTCAATTTTGTACACATTCACTACCACCATCAGGTCATCATCTTAATCTTCATCATCATCATCATCATTATCATCATCATCCGCCAATACGCACCAAGAGGACAGCGGCCACTCAACTTTACGTACGTGAGAAGATTTCCCGCCAAAAAGTAACAGTTTGAGTGGGCCTTGTAAGGAATGGAATGCTCATTTGTGTGCGTGTGCCTGTGCATGTGTGTGTGTGTGTGTGTGTGTGTGCGCGTGCGTGTTCGTGTGCGTCTGTTTATGTGTCTTTGTCTGTCTGGGTAATTGGATATTTTAAAAAAACTGGCTGTCTTTGTTCAAAACATTATTTTATTCTTCACCTAGCAACTTGGCGCAAGTGAGATCTGGCAGTCTTGTAAAGATTGTCTGATGTTCAGTCATGCATGCAGAAATTCAAATAAAAATTGTACCTAAATGTTCTGGGAGGATAACTCTATCAAGACATATCATGAAACTCATGATTAAATATTCATACTTCAAACAATACAACTTTTAAAAAGTGGGACATTTTTTCTGACTCACTCTGTGTGTGTCCTCTGGTATCCGCACCTCCTGTATTTAAAACTGCGTTGTACATTTCGAAATGGCCCCCGGATGGCAGACGCCTGTTGTTGTGCATATCACCCGGGGATCTTGAGGGGCCCACGAGGGCGCCGTAGGGTACACGTATGGTACCCTTGAGCACCGCAAGGCGCCCGTAGAGATTTTTCATGAGAATTGACCCCAAAAATCGTGAGGGGCCCGTCCGGAGCCCGCAAGGGACCCGTAAGGTGCCCTACGGGCCCTTTACGGGCTTTCTAAGGCCTAACGGTCAGATAAAAAGGCCGGGAGAATTGGGAGCAGCCAACTCAGCACTACGGCGCCCGTACGGCTTAAAAAACTGTCCCGGCGCCCGTAGGAACTTTACGGCAACCGGCCGGACACCGGCCGAAAATTCCCAAAATGTCTGTTTTTACTCGCCGTACGGGCTCCGGAGTGTATATGTAACAGCCCCATTAGCAGAGCTCCCACTTGTGTGTGTGTGTATGTTTGTGTGTGGGTGGGTGTGCGTGTGCGTGTGTCTAACTGTCTTTGTTCAATGCACTGTTTTATTCCTCACCCAGTAACTTGGCGCAAGTGAGATCTGGCAGTCTTGTAAAGATTGTCTGATATTCAGTGATGCATGCAGAGATTGAAATGAAAATGGTACCTAAATGTACTGGGAGGATAACTGTATCAAGATATATCATGAAACCCACGATTAAATATTCATACTTCAAACAATACAACTTTTAAAAAGTGGGAATTTTTTCTGACTCACTCTGTAGTTCAGTGCACCGCACGGCACCCGGCCGGGCCCCGGCAGTGAATATTTTTTTTACACGCTAGCCTGACCAGTTTCGCCGTAATACCCGTAAAAGTGCGCTGGTGTTAAAGCCTACATATAGGCATGCACTACCGCAGTTTAACTTGGTTGCTCTCTAGCTGAACGTTCGTTCGCTAGTGTCTCCTGAGATCAAGATTAATGTAAAGTTCCTAAATTAAATTAAACTTAATTAAGTTTTTGAATTCTATAGCCCGATGGCTGCGATGGCCGTCTCATTTACAAGGGCCAGCTATGTCTTTATCTGATGATTGCCATGCATGATGTACATGTGTATCATCATGCACCTCGCATGTAGGCTGCTAGACTAATATAAGTCGTTTCCATGGTGTTTATCATAGAAATGGCCAGGCTAGCGTGTAAAAAAAAATTGCGCGCCCCGGCAGGGCACCTTCCGGGAGCCATCGTTACACCTGCTCATCGGACGGAGCCCGTAATGTTACCGACCGGCACTCGGTCGGCACCCTTACGAGCGCCTTGCATTTCACTCGACCAATTTTATCCGGGCACCTTCCGGGCGCCGCAGAATATGTGATCACACATGCCGTAGAAATAATAATCGGACGGTTCCCGTACGGTCTCTAAATCCACGGTAAGCCACCGGGTAGGGGAAATCGACAATTCCTCCGGAGACAATTGCTTTGGCGACAAAAGCGGAAAACATAACAGACTATTATTTGTAAAAGCCATATTTTTTCGTGCTGCTTTGCTACTCCGATATTCGCCATTATAAGTATGAAAGGATGGAGGAAGCTCACGTAATTATTATTCATTGTTATCCTTCAGTCACTGAAAACGAGACCGAGACCAGGGCCCTTTCTCATCAAACATGTTGTCAATAACAAATGTCACATTTCTATAACAAATTTTGCCTCAGCCAATTAAATACAACGCTATCAGTAGCTTGTAACAGTTAGACTTGTAGTCATCAAAACTCCTTAGAAAACTTACTTACAAACATACTCTCTTTGCATGTTATGAACAACAGTGTACAATGTATGCTATAGTTTGTTTCGGATGTTACACGATGTTACACTTTGCCTTAAACTATATAGTGTGTCATTCAATAATATCACTAACACATGCATGTACTGTATGTAAGCAAAACATTGACAAATATTTGGTCTTAAATAAAACTATAAAGAAGTATCCCCAGCCATTAAAGTATAAGAAATAAGGAAACTCTTATCCATTGTACATCCTGAGAATGAGACATTTTACATGTAACTTTAAAATTGTGTATGTTTTAGATTTTAATACTAGTAATAATCATCCTTTACCACTATTTGTATTAGGAGGCTGTTTCAAAAGACAACACTTTTAAATGCTCTTAAATAAGTATTTATTTATTTACTTGATGACCGATTGATGGATGGATGGGTGGATGGATTATTTGGTTGGTTGGTTGATTGATCTTAACTCTTGCTGTGCCGATATCACAGGTGACAAACAGTATAGGTTGAACATGTATAGGTTAAACATGTATCTTACACTGTAGATTGCACTTTGCCCCCAACAGGTATGTGGATATCAATTAGATGTTCGGAGCGTAAATCAAGTATTCTAGTTATCTGTGAAACATTATGGATTCGTAGAATATACTTTTGTACAGGATCCTTCAAATATCTCTGTTTAACGATAAACGATGGTTAATGAATAGGCAAGAGAAAAGGGAAAAGCAGTATTAAAGCCCATTTATATTTCACACTAGCTTATACATTTGAGGAAGAAACTGTATGTTTAGGATCATTAAATAAGGTATTAATGCTCTTTTCAGTACTGGATAATAGCAGTAGTAATACCTTGTACACAGATTAGTTACGTGTACTGAGTGCCCTTTTAAAAATGTATTTTCAGATGAAATTCCCCATAAATTTTTAGAAAAAACATTTTAATTTGCTTGATTTTATCAACTTTATATGCCTGTAACATACCCATGTCATGTACATGTACACTGGGTATTGCTTAAGTGGGTGATTTTGAGCTTTTGTAACCTACCAAATAGTTTAGATTGACCATACAATCTGTGGTTATATGACATCATTTGGAACAACCTCTGTAAAAATGAAAACCTGATAATTTGCGAACACACAGCGATGCAAGAGGAGAGGTTGAAAATTAAAATTTGCTATTCTCACATCTGTATTTGCCCCTCATTTAAACTAGTTAAAGTATGAAAATAATGTGATCAGCATAAACTGATCAGCACATTTTTGGGAGAAGCAAGAGTTCGAATCAGGTCAACAAACTTTGGGGTCAGAAGTATCAAAACATGCGCGTAAAGATCCGACTCATGTGGTGTGCATGTGAACATTTTCTAGTGCGGAAATAATTTGGCAAAGTTATGCGTGCAAATGAGCGCGCTTTGAATAGCCATTCTCGCTTCATTTTCCGTTCAAGGCAGTCGATTGTTTCAGAGCTGCAAAAAATAAAAAATAAAAAAATAAAAAAATAGCGAAATGGGAAAGAGAAAGACCAATGAGTGCGCCAATGGCGGTGCTACTGCCCAGCAGAAAAGACAGAGAACAGCTGCAAAGAGTCGGAAGGGCACTAGAGCCAGCTCAATTAGCAAGAAAACTAACAATTCAGCGCAAACTCCGGCCAGCAGTTGCTCAGCCACAAGCATCAACGGACGGGCGAGGCGCAGTCGTCAGGCAAGCAGCACAGAGAGGGCACGGGCAGTGCAGTCTCGGCCGCTAACAGTAGACAGCGGAGTAGGCCTACCTGAAGCGATCCCGGCATTACCGGCAGCAGGCATCCCACCAGCAATTTCGAGCACCCCACCACCACCAGCAGCAGCCCTGAATACCCAACCATCACAGCCGGGATCACAGTTGCAGTTACAGTCAACAGGTGAGGTACGGATAGATCTAGATCTTGATCTACCCACTAGTACTAATGCTACTTCAACCGAAGTTAGATCTATGGCTAATTGCACAGCAATTAGTGCTGGGGTCGGTACGACAAGCCCCAGGCCACACAGAGGGGCAGACAATAGTCACATAACAGGGGCGAACCCACTTTTAACTTCGTTCCCTACAATCGCGCCCCATGTTGACTGGGAGTCGGGGAATCAAGGGCATGTCTCAAGAGGCATTCAATATAGATCTAGGCCAATCGGAAGTCAGTATGATAATAACAGCAGACCTAGCTACACAGGTATCGGTAATTCATCGGTACCACATACCGAGCATAGGTCCGGGTTCGCAGTAAATGACTCCCCGCCCCAATCCCCACTACGGCCAGTTGGAGATAGACTAGGCTCGGCCATTCCCAATAACATTAGGGAGAAAATATGGAAAGGCGAGTATGTGGATTGTAATGTGTTAGTGAATGCCCAAGAGGTGTCAGCACACACACAGTGGGAAGCTAGAGACGAACAAAGGACGAATTTGGCAATGACTCAGGAAGACGGGAGATTGGTATTGAAACCTGTCAGCGCGACATCCAAGAATAAGATTGCAACCATAGAGTTGTGGACTAATGCATTTCTTGTGTATGCTAGCATTGTTTTGGAAGCAAATTTGAATTGCGCACAAGACTTACTGAAATACTGCCACCTTATTCGATCTGCTGCTTCGCGCTATTATGGGTATGGGTGGAGAGATTATGATATCGAATTTCGTCACCGCTACCACAAGAAAGGTGGATCTTGGGCAGGTATAGATGGAGAATTGTGGCTCCTTCATGTAGTGGGAGGGGGATCTCCTCGGGGAGTTCGTGGCCAAGACCGTCCACTCGGGCGATCGGCCCCATGGTCCAACAGGAGGGAATGGAAGCGAACATATAACCCTAGCACTAGCCAAACACAGGGCAAGGGTAGGTTTGTGCCCCCCAGGTCACCCAATTTTCGCAGTGGAATCTGTCACGAATTCAACTTCAGGTCAGGGGCTTGTAGCCGGAAAGATTGTAGGTACGCGCACAAGTGTTCCCTGTGTGGAGCAAGTGGCCACGGCAAGGTTTTCTGCCCAAACAATCAATCCAACTCAAAAGCCCCCAAACCCAAAGCTCAGTAAGGAAAAGGCAATTCCTAGGAGACAGATAGAACACACAAAAAATAGAAATCAGGACAGGCTTGAAGGTGAAATACACAGTAACAGTAGAGATGTACAGATTACAGGACAGGTTATATCCTTGGGGAAGTCACCCATTAAAATAAAGAGCCTACAACAATTGTTAAAAAGCTACCCAAATGAGCGAGCAGCCAGGTTTTTGGAAAGTGGTTTCACAGAAGGATTTTGTTTGAATTATACAGGCCCTCGCATGCCAGTAGACTTACCCAACCTAAAATCAGCAGAAAATAACAAGGACATTGCACGAGAGAAGATACGGAAGGAGATTAAGCTAGGGCGATACATAGGTCCCTTTGAGTCCAGGCCACTACAAAATTTGAGAACTAACCCAATTGGCCTGGTGCCAAAGAAATCCCCGGGGGATTATCGATTAATCAATCATTTATCATACCCGCCTGGATACTCTGTGAATGATTTTATTGCAGATGAGCATTGTAAAGTGGAATATACTAGATTTGATACAGCGGTTGAGATGGTCGCCGAGGCTGGAATGGGAGCCGACTTGGCTAAGGAGGATATTAAGTCCGCCTTTCGATTGTTGCCTATGCACCCGAAAGATTTTGAGGTGTTAGGGGTCAAATTTGAGGGGAAATATTATCTCGACAAATGCTTGCCCATGGGGGTCAGATGTGCTCCAGCGTATTTCGAGACCTTTTCCACATTCATAGAATATTGTGTTCGGGAGCGAAGTGGTTCAAACGGGATTATACACTATGTTGATGACTTTTTGTGTGTTAGTTCAATAGAGCACGGGGGCGTGTCATGCCTCGAGATGGTACAAGTTCTCAAAGGAATCTGTGAGGAGTTAGGGGTTCCATTAGCGGCAGATAAATCCGAGGGGCCTACCACAAGATTGACATTTCTCGGGTTAGAACTTGACTCTGAGTTAATGCAGGTTCGAGTTCCACATGATAAGCTTACTGAGGTTAGGCGCAAGATTAAGAAGGTGTTGTCACACAAATATGTAACAGTTAAGGAGATCCAATCAGTCATTGGGTCACTGAACTTTATTAGTCGGGCTGTGCGACCAGGAAGGGCATTCTTACGCCGGTTGATAGACCTAATAAAGGGAGAGAAGACTAGTTCTAAGCCACTGTCCATTTCGGAGGGTGCTCAGCTAGACTTGAGAGCATGGCTGGAGTTCATAGAGTATTATAATGGCGTAACAGTAATTACACAGGAAAGGAGGGTAAATAGTAGAGAAATGAGCCTCTACACAGATGCAAGTGGAGCAATAGGCTTTGGCGGCTACTTCGGAGGCAAATGGTTCAATGGGAAATGGTCTTCACGGGAAATAATCACTGGAACTTCCATAGCATGGAAAGAGATGGTACCTATTGTACTTGCAGTGTCAATATGGGGAGATGAGCTAAAGAACAAGAAAGTTGTCGTGTACACAGACAACATGTCAGTGATGTATGCAATAAACAAACAGACATCATCGTGTAAAAAAATCATGGCTTTGGTGAGATCGTTCGTCTTGGTGTGTCTGAGGCAAAATATCTTGTTTAAGGCAGTTCATGTACACACATATGATAATGGTATTGCGGACTCCCTTTCCCGATTCCAGATGTACCGATTTCGCAAGCTGGCGCCGTTGGCGGAAGAAAGGGCCTCACCAATACCGCCTGGAATATTACAGACCTAGCAAAAGAAACACAGAGGCTGTTGGGACAATCTCTAGGGGAAGGATCTCAGCGCGTGTATCAGAGGGCAGTGGATTCTTTTCAGGAATTTCGGTTGAATCACCAGTTGAATCCTTCTTGGCCGGCATCAGTGAAACAGGTCATGGCATTTATTGCCCAACTTTCTATCAGTGGGAAAGCACCCTCGACAATCACAGTGCATGTTGCAGCCCTAGCATATTTACATAACATGCATGGTTGGGCTGATCCCACAAAACATTTTTTGATTAGGAAAATGCAAGAAGGCAGTAGACGAGACAAATGTTGTGTAGATACTAGAAGACCCATCACATGGGAGCTAATGCGACAACTGTTGCCAAACCTAGCTGTTTTTCACGATACGAAGCAATCATGTTCAAGGCAGCGTACTTACTAGCATTCTTTGGTTTCCTGAGAATAGGGGAGTTCACCATCCGAGGGAAGGGTGATGATACAAGGAAGGCGTTGAATATCACAGATGTACAATTAGGCCGAGGCATTCCTGAAACTTTACTGTTACAAATCCGATTTTCTAAGACAGACCAATATGGGAAATCTACCACTTTGAGGATTAATGCAAACCGGGTAGAGGGGGTATGCCCAGTACAAGCCATGAAATCATATTTACAAGCAAGGCCACAGGTAGAGGGTCTACTATTCTGTCATGAGAATGGCTCCCCCCTTACAAGGTACCAGTTCAGTGCAGTCCTGAAAAAGAACATTCAGCAAATTGGGGCGAATGTTAGTCGGTATGGGACTCACTCTTTCCGAATTGGGGCAGCTACCACAGCTGCCTTGAATGGTGTGCCACCAGAACAAATTAGGAAGATGGGTAGGTGGCGCAGTGAAGTTTATTTGCGCTATATAAGATAAGTTACATTTACTCCATACTAAGTACTAGGGAGTTATTACAATTATGAAAATAAAGCTCACAAGAAAATTGTATATGTTGTTCTTCCCAAATATATGAACATGTTACTTTCGGGAGTTTAACTATTTTATTTCAGGACGAGTACGCAACCGAGTCTGGATAGTGGGGGACAGTATCGTAAGAAGGGCCAAAGAGCGAGCCACTGCACAGAACCGCCTGCACTTGGGAGCAGAGAAGGGTGCAGTACAGTGGCATGGTCAAGGAGGTGCTACTCTCCATGACCTCCCCCGAATGGTCACAAATAGGCTGAATTACAACGCACCACCTGCACTGGCGATCGTTCACCTGGGAACAAACGACTTGGGTCAGAGAGATGCATGCCGTTGCAGAATCGCAATCGATACAGCAATTCAAACTCTACGAGCAAGAATGCCAGGAACCCACATAGCCTGGTCTGGTATTCTTCCAAGATTGTTTTACTACGGTAGCAGACCAGGCCCAACATCACAAGAGGCAATGGATGGTGTGCGGAAGTCACTTAACAAATTCGCAAAGAGGAGAATCTCCCAGATGGTGAACACATCAATGATAGTGCACAATATAGATACCAAAGAGCACAATCTGTTCCATAGGGATGGAATTCATCTCTCAGATGTGGGCTCGGACATGCTCATCGATAAATTCGAATCTGCAGCCAAGGACACTGGCCTTCTCTGAACAGATTCAGCCTAATGTCAATAGTATTCTATGAAAACCTAAAGTGAGCGACAAAAGTCAATTAGTTGAATTGAGTTATATTTGGGTTATTCCATGAGGTTGGGTGTGAAAATATAAGATAATATCCAGGTAACGGGAGGCATGAGAAATACTATTACACACTGAAAAGTAATTCAGTCGTGGAAGATTCTGATACATTGAATATATAACTCTGTACTGTCAAGTCATGCTTGTTTCAATAAGTAATCTATAAAAGATATACTGTGACACAAATTTGTTTACCTATGGGGATAAGGCAGTCAGTGCGCATGTAAAAGGGTGATGTATGATTCGTCAATGTAAATGTATTTGGCTTTGTTTATCTTATGAGATGGAAATGTTTTGATTCTGAATCTGGAAAATCTGAAGTCACATGGCATTACATTATAATTGTCTAGTGATAAGGGAGCCTGAGTCTGCTGGCAAGGACTGGAGTCAGTAAGACTTGGTCGCACTAAATGTTTCAGGAACCAGTGGGCCATAGGGGAATTTTCCCGACTACGAAATGTAGCTAGCTCGACGGATCTTTAAGTCCGATCACAATAGCCGGTTTTGCCCCTATCTTTCCTCGCGCAGCAGGAGTAGCTCCAAACAGTTTAGAATGCAAATGCATTAACACCTCAACAAGAAATGTATAGTTACCCAACTTTAATGCATGACACAAGTGTAGAAGTGAACGGCAATGAGCATAGTTCATATGATGACATCATAAGTGTATGGTTAAATAGGTCAGGATGAATACCTACAGCAACCGGGGGAGAAAGTAGGAGATCTCAAGAGATCTGTATAGAAGCTGAATCTAGTTTTAAAAATAAAATAAAAATAATAATAAATTAATTAATTAATCACAAAAAAAAAACACAAAAAAAAAGGTATTGGGTGGAGGTTTGAATTTTATATAATGTAATTTGAACACGCGGGACTGCCAATATCTTTGGCCAAGCAGGCCGGGATACGCGTCCGCGTTTAGGAGTGATGAGGGGGACAGGAACCCCAAGAAGAGGGGGATATCAGCGGGAGTTACTATCCTGCTGGTGGATCACGTTCAGAGCCCCATGAATTGGGGGGCTACCGGGAGGAGCTACTATCCTTTCTGGTGATCACGTGACCAGAGATCCTCAGGATTATTCTGAAAAATTAATTCTCACAGTTTGATATTGCAGATAGGATTATATTACATGTATTTTGGTTTTGAGTTTCGCAGAATTATGTTCCTGAGTTTTCATGTTCGTACATAGCAATTTGCACAGTGGTTATGTTGCCTGCACTGGCTATAGCCTGCCTTAAGGTTAGGTGGTTAGGAGAAAGGTATGGGGCAGGTACTTTGGCACAGGAATAGTATTAACATTACAAGGTGGCAAAGTTCAGATATGGAGATACTGGGCGTGGAGGTTATGCTGCATATTGTGTATTGTTTAGCTTTGATCATGCAGTTAGTTGGAGGGCCGGGCAGGAAGTGCCCAGGGTAGGATGTATGTGTATTTAGCACTATGTTAGTGTAAACACTTTGAGTAAGGTTCTGGTGGTCTTGAAGTCTTAAACTGAGTCTATTACATTTTATTAGTGACACCCTGTTAAGGTTGGGAGGTTGGGCTGCACGGGGAGTTAATCCTGTTCACAGGTCATTGTCACACATCGTTTTAAGGTTGGGAGGTTGGGCTGCACGGTCAGTTAAATCTTGTAGTTATCTACAGGACTTTTTCACATGATTTACGGATGGGAGGTTGGGCTGCATGGACAGTTAAATCCTGTATTTATCTACAGGTCATTTTCACATGATTTACGGATGGGAGGTTGGGCTGCATGGAGAACTAAATCCTGTGTTTAATTACAGGCCATTATCACATGTCTTACGGTTGGGAGGCTGGGCCGCACGGAGATTTTAATCCTGTGTGTCAAGTTACAGGTCATTGTGACGTGTTGTTTTATGGTTGGGAGGTTGGGGTGATTGGAGAGATCGATCACGAGTATACATGTAATTATCGTTATATGTATGTTTTTGTAGATGTTTTCAAGGTTAGAGAATACATATTCATTCAGAGAACAAGGATGGTAGTTTAAGTCAGTTACGGTATAGAGGTTTGAATTTTATATAATGTAATTTGAACACGCGGGACTGCCAATATCTTTGGCCAAGCAGGCCGGGATACGCGTCCGCGTTTAGGAGTGATGAGGGGGACAGGAACCCCAAGAAGAGGGGGATATCAGCGGGAGTTACTATCCTGCTGGTGGATCACGTTCAGAGCCCCATGAATTGGGGGGCTACCGGGAGGAGCTACTATCCTTTCTGGTGATCACGTGACCAGAGATCCTCAGGATTATTCTGAAAAATTAATTCTCACAGTTTGATATTGCAGATAGGATTATATTACATGTATTTTGGTTTTGAGTTTCGCAGAATTATGTTCCTGAGTTTTCATGTTCGTACATAGCAATTTGCATCATGTATGTGTATTGGTATTACAGGCAGACATTGCCTATTTTAAATGTTAACGCCTTGAAGCGGAAATAAATGTCGAGCAATTGCAATTCATGTTCGTACAGTTGCTTTCTTCACAAAATGTCTGTTAACAGTTTAATGTAACGTCCGAAACGTGCTAACAGCATACCAGAAAGTGCTGTTAAAATGGCTGAATATTTTTTATGAGTCACTTTTATTGAGATTTTTCGGATAAATTACTATTAAGGATATACTAAAGCAGCCAGCCATGCCTTGCATCACAAAGTGTGGCTTCAATATTTTAGGTTTTATAAGTCAATTTTGCAGAAAATTTAGATATTTTACGGAAAATTTGATTTTTGCATCATATTTCTTCATATTTGTATATTTAAATCTAAATAAAATTATCAAAATAGTGTTTTTAACAGGAGTATGCATTGTAAAATCGTAGCTTGCACATACGATCGAAAATTAGTTGAAATTTGCAAACTATGTGTTAACAGTCAAATAGTGTAACGTCCGAAACACCCTTCTTGAGCTTACACACAATTATTGGATTTGAAAGACCTGATATGTGTTTTGACTTGTGTTAAGATTTACAATAACTTATTTCATAATGATGTATTCACTCGAGATACCCTATAATATAGATTATCATCATTTGATTGGTATCTTTTGTTTCGGACGTTACATTTGTTTCGGACGTTACAACTCTTAACGGAAAATTGGTTTTAACTATAAAATAGTATTGTAGTGATGTATTGCAAATTTCTTTTTTTTGGTGGGTAGCCGCAATGAAATGTTAAAAAAAAATTACGATAGATAGGTCCTGCAGTTCATATATTTTCTGCTACTTCAAATTGAAAGTTGTTTCGGACGTTACAAAATTGTTTACGGAAAATGAGACAACTTTTTTAAATTTTGAGTATATCTCTAATTTAAGCGCTACAATAATTAAATTATATTTTCTTTTAATTTAATGACTTGGAGTAACTAATAAGCTTATTCAAAACATATACAATCTCAATAATTTATTGTTCTTGTGGGTTAAATGAGGGTCTACATTGTTTACGGAAAATGTAACGTCCGAAACACCATTTTCAATTGCACTGTTCCATCAAAATACACGAGTTAATTCATATTACTGTTATTTTTCTTTAAGATCCACCCATGCTAATTAATCATCAATAGAAAACAAAATATTGTATGTAGCTATATATTTTTTTCGGCTCCAACCAAAAAGGTATGTCAATTTTGTTACGAAATGACGTAAACAATTTGCTGTTCAGGGAAATCTCATGCACATCAAGCAACGTTGCAAATTTTTCATTAAGCTATGGGAGGTCAATCTAGGTCCATGCTACAAGAAAAAGTTGTAACTCATTTCTAATTCGTTATCTTTGTAAAGTTTCAGGCTCTCAAAGGGCCATTTAGCTATTTGGTCATAGTTATACAAAAACAGTGCCATTAGCGAATTATGGCGAGTTGTGGTAAGTTGCATCAAAGAGGCACTCGCAATAACTCGCGAAATGCTCTTTATGTAACTCAGGTCAACTCGTTATGGCTCGACATAACTCTCTACAACATTCCATGACTCTCCTCGAAGTCGCGAGCAGTTCAAATTTTTTTAACATGTTCACAATTTTTATTGACTCGTTGTTACTCGAGATTAAATCGCTTACACTCGCAATATACTCGCATTGCTCGTAACAAGCTCGCACTGCATTCTACATAACTCGTATCAACTCGCTACCTTTAAGTATACGCGAGTGCAATTCGAGTTTCCGAGAGTGGAGTACGAGCACGACGACCGTGCTGCAAGTCATGTCGAATTGCCCACGAGATTTACGCGAGTTTAGATCGAGTACGGGGACTTACGGCGTTTCGTATGAGCATGAGCAGAGTGTAGTGCGAGCCTTACGAGCATGACAAGCGCACCATGATATGTCAGCTGGCCTACCATTGTGCAGAAGTTCAAGGCATGTTCTTCCTCCAGCAGATCTAGCAAATATGCTTCTGACATCCATCTTTGTTTTGGAGAGCGCCAAGATCAGATGCAGCCCTCCACGGGGAGCAAGAGGGGGGGGGGGGGGCAGTGCCCCTACTTTTTCAAGTACCCGAAATGTGCCCCTTTTTCATAGGAAAATTGCCCCTTTAATTTTATAAAAAGAGTCCTTTTTTACATAGTAAAAGGGGCAAGTGCTCCTATTAATTTGTAAATGTGCCCCTTCCCCTTTTCAGCTCTTATAATTTCATTTAGAATTCAATTCAATTCAAGGTTTAGTAAAAACATGAGCCGCAGCCCCATTGCTGAAATGGTAATATGTCCAATTAAAAGACTTATTATATATTTCAAACATAAAATACAGTTGCAATTAATTTGTCAATATTGAAATATGTACAGTTAATATGGTAAGATTGCTTGGGCAGCACAAATTAGAAGACGGAGAGGTGAAACATGAAGAATAGAAGTAAGATAGGAAGATGTAAAAGTACATGAACATTAATAATATGAATTGCATACATGTACTTTTAAAGAGTCATTAAGACAATATACGAATATAAATAGAAATTAAAATATTTTTGTCATAATATTGTTGACGTTTGATATTGCAAGTATTTGTATTTTTCCTTAGAAAAATGATATAAAAAACTACAATTATGGCATTCCTTTGACAAGTGCCCCTTTTCATTCACATATCTCAAGTTAGACCATGTTCTCAAAATCAATATCCTTTGCATATTGCCCCCTCCTTGGCATGAGTACCCCTTTTATTTGACAAGTGCCCCTTTTCCTTCGATAAGTTCCTATTTTTCTTTGCAATAAGTGTCCATTTTCAATTCTCATAAGTGCCCCTTTTTAGGAACGAGAAGTGCCCATTTTTGACTTTTGATAAGTGCCCCCTTTACCTCTGATAATTTGCCCTATTTTAGATTTTAGAGGTGCCTCTTTTACTTTGACAAGTGCCCCTTTTCGTTTCTAATAAGTGCCCCTCTTCCTAATGATAAGTACCCCTATTAAAATAGAGCTCTTTCTCCTTCTCATAAATGCCCCTTTTCATCTCTGGTAAATGACCCTTTTCAGGTACGAGAAGTTACTCCTTTTCCCTTCAGATAAGTTTTGTTTGTTTTATTTCCTAAATCATCATAACTGAAAACAATAATACAATATAACACAATCAAAGAATTATGTAACTATAATAGAATGATAAAACGGTTAGATAGTCCATTAACCTAATGGCTCTGTTCTTCCATGGAGCACTGATAATAAAATCTGGTCGGTACCCCTTTTCTTTCAACTAATGCAAATCTTCTTGTATTGTAAGTGCCCCTTTTTCATTTCCATATGTGCCCCTTTTGATATCTGGTCATTGTCCCTTTTCAGATGCGGTACATGCCCTTTTTCACCTCTGATAATCTCCCTTTTAACAATGATACGTGCCCCTTTTCCTTTCTAATAAGGGCCTTATCCCCTTTTCCCCTCTTCTAAATGCCCCTTCACAATCAGATCGGAGCCCCTTTTCGGTCGACAAATGCACATTTCCTATTTTCATGAGTGCCTATTCTTTATCCCTGGTGAGTGCCTCTTTTTAAAGGTGTAAAACGTGCCCCATTTTCACCTCTTACAATTACTCTTTGTACTTTGACACGAGTTACTTTTCTTTTCTGATATATGTCCCCTTTTCCTCTCATCATGAAACGCGCCCCTAATTTCAAGCGACTAACAACACCTCCTCCTAAAGATCGCTCGCTCCGCTCGCTCGCATTTATAGATGATATATTAATGTTACTTATCAAAGGTCTTTTCAGTCTTCCGCCATGAGAATTTGCATATAACCCCATCAGGATTGGGTTTTTTGCTCTTTATAAGATGTAATTTTTTCGTACTGCGACCTCACAAATCTTTTAAAAATGTCCTCGCTCCATTCGCTCGTTCGCAAATAAATTTGAGGACCATCACACTCAACTGCAAAGTATGATGCTTAAACAATATCTTGTACTGTGTACAAAGTGAAACAAATATTGAAATCATCCCTGATAATGTCATCACAATGTAAGGGTATATACCAATGTCTAACACATATTTTCGCTTTGAAGGTGCCCTTCTTTCTTGGTGCCTCCTCCCCATTTAACTTTGGGAGTCGATTGGCCGCCCCTGGTCAAAATTATGCATTTCCCGCCCCTTGATCGCATATGACTCATAGAAAACTCTTATCACTCGTTAGTAGTATAGATCCGTACGCAAATCGTCGCAACTCATACCGAGCTCGCGTGACTCGTGACCATGCCTTGAACCATATTGCATGGCCCTACAGAGGAATTTTTCCTGTTGGGGGCCGGGGGAAAATGCAATGAATTTTTGACAATTTATTGCATTTTCTTCGTTTTGGGGGATTTGTGGAAGGGGCCGCGTACCCTAGCAAACACTGCGTACAGTCATGATTCAGGGGCTAAGCAATGGCCTCGTTACTGTGATGCCCCAGGATAAAAATCGTGTCGATCAGCTATATATTAGTGCCCTTTTGTGAGGCATTAATCCTCATTACTGTCAATTATGACTTAAGGACGTAGGTCCCTTAGCTGATTAGCATAGTAGCACACATATGATTAAGCAGTCACGCAAAACAAACACTCGCAAATTAATATTCAATAAAATCTGAGAATGTATGCCATTATCTAGATCTATTTGAAATAAATATTTTTTAAAATCCTTCCCTAAACTGGGTTAAAAATAAATATTCCACCATTATGACCAACAGTGTACATTCACCGTAGGAAACTCGATAATGCGTCGTATGATAATTTATGCAAATACCATACAAATGAGTAAATTTCAAGCGAGTTCAAGCTCGCGCCAGCTCGCCATAACTCGAGCTCTAACTCGGCTAAGTGGGAGCCCTGCTTAAAGAGTTCACGATATCATCATGATCGAAATTGATGAGGTGCAATTAAGGGCTTGAATGCATTATGGATAATATAGAAAAATATGAAAAGTACTTGATTTTAGGGTCATATTGCATGACTTTATGGTTGTTTCCTCGATTGTTTTATGTCCTAGTCATAACTGTTGAAAAAACATTATATAGCAGGTGTCATTATCGTTAGATACACGTACCTACCCATTTTAATAGCATGGCAAATAACATGAATCTGTATATGTAAATACAAATTACCAACCTTTATATTCAACATTTTCATGTGTGAAAATAATCTGGCTCGTATTAAATGTTATTCATTTGTTCATATCTTCATATGTCCATTATTGTAATCAATACGGTGGTTTATATCACTGCATTGTGTGTATCAACAGTGCAATTGTTTATTAATTCACAACTGTTTAAAGATACTCGTCCTACCTATAGCGTAAAGGATTATGGGCAAACTCACCTGTAATGCTCTTCATTGTCTTGATACATAGCTGGTAGTAGTCGAAAAGAGACGGGCTAATAAAAATGAGAAAATGCACAGATTCAAAATCGTTATTATCACGTGGTTATAACTAAAGAGGTAATGATAATAAAATGCACACAATTTGATTCTCAAACCGCCCCTACACTCTAAAAAATGAAGTGCTAAATCACGGGTGCTGGGTACAAATTTGCACCACACGTGCCAAGTGTAGCCCTTGGCGTGCATGCAGCGTTTTGGGAAGCGATGACGAGCAGAAAAATGAGTGCTGGAAACACGTGCTATTCCAGAAATTGCACCCGAAGTGTGGCCCTGCCTGTTTTAGCACTTGAAGAAACACCGGCAGTGCTGGCGCTCCATGCGCAGGCGCACCGGCTAAAGCACCAGCTAAAGCAGTGCTTCACACAAAAGAAAATTCAAATGAGATAGGTCGCCACTCGGCTATAAAAGAGCGGGGATCTGAGAAGGTATTCATCTTTTTGGAGAATGTAAGTCGGAAGAAGATTGTGTACTATGTACAAAGAAAGTGTATTGAATGTGTGTGCATATTCCAGGTGCCAAGGTAGTGCTTCACACAAAAGAAATTCAAAGTTATTTAAAATTCAAATGAGATAGGTCGCCACTCGGCTATAAAAGAGCGGGGATCTGAGAAGGTATAATTTTCATTGCCTAATAATTCTGCCTGTGCATGATGATACCATTTCCAACATTATACATAGCAAGACTACCACTGCATGTAAATTGACATACAAATATGCAATCTCAATGTAACAGTAAAAACGGTGGCGTCTTGAGGGGTATGTTTTAGGTGCTTAAAGTAGGCTGAAAATAATGTTAGGGCTGTGGTGAGTTTTCAGCACTACAGGTGTGATTTTGTGCATGCTGTTCGTGTGTGTTCTTTTGCACAATATTAGGTGCAAAAGTGTTAGCACTAGAAGTGCCGTTTTAGGGGCTCTAAAAGGGGTTATTTAATGCACTAGAAGTGTGGTTTTTGCGAGCTGCATGAATCTAATAGCACCAGTGTAAAAAAAAAAGGTGTAAGAAGGCTTACACTTAAAGTGTTTAAAGTAGCACTTGGACTGGTGTTGAATTGTAGCACGTGCACAAGTGCTACTTTAGCACAATTTGCGCAGTCCCTATGCGTGCCCTTACAGGTGCTGCCTCCAAATCTTGAGGTGCTAGAATTATCACTTGATTTGTTAGAGTGTATCGAAGCCCACCTCAAAGAAAAGAAATTGTTGCTGATTTTCCTTGCCACATTGCCCCGAAAATGTGTTTATTTCGGTCCGCGGTGTCAGAACGATGTCACGCGCCCACAAGCGCCGCAATTTATGACCGTGAATCTTTCATAATTTCGATATTAAAGATGTAAACATATCAAACATATTTCAGGCACCTTGCTGTCAAATTCGGGTAACAGAAGTAAGGAGAAACGTTATAAAATCATGTTTGAATGGACGAAAGTGATAAACATTGGCGTATTATTCCGCTAGGGGCAAACAATGACATTGCCCCCCCCCCCCCCCGCCCAAACGTATCCGCATTATTATACAAGCGAATGGGCAGTATATATATTGATTTTAATCTCCCCAAAACACAAACTATTTTACCCATATAAATATTTCAAAGGCACCATCTACTGCAGCCCTAAGCGTACCAGCATTACCATGCGATTACACAAATGGTAGTCGATTTCATTCAAATATGTATTGCCCATGTGAATATGTAGAGCGAGAAGATTAATACTCACTTTAGTAACAGCACCAAACATCCGACCTTCCCAGCAAGGTCTCGTACATTTTCTTCGTATGAATCTGGTAAGATGTTAAGAGAGAATGTATTTGAAACATTGTACATGATGAACCTTTTGGATACTATGCACATGCCATTTAATAGCCTACATGCAGAAGTAGAGAGAGAACAAAGTAGTCAAACTTCTGTAGTTTTATTAATTGATGTGCCAAAATAACACAAATAAATGAATTGTTTGTGTTATAACATTTAAAGAAACTACACATAAATAATATGTTGTGATAATAAAAACAGTGAACATAATGCGTGTCATGAAGAGAATCTTACATGTGTTTGAAAGTCTTGGAATCATACTAAGAAGTAAGAAGGGGGTGCCAAAATAACGATGAGTCCGTGAATGTAATAGGCCTATAAGTATAATGTCATGTGGGAATTTAGAAGGAATTGCAGTAGGCAATAATGGTACTATTCCAAAACAATGAACAGAAATACCCATAACAAGTTTAACAACATTAACAAAATTAGAATGTTTTAACAAAATCCAAAGACATCACTCTCTATTAATGAAATGATGCATCTATATATTATCAATGTTTGAGCTTCATGAAATTGAAATCGTATTTGAGAAATGCTTGTTATGGAGCCTTGTTTGTATATCCATGGGCTTTTGAGAAATAACAAAATGATGTAAATATTCGCAGTTCCTTTTGATAATCGTAATGTCGTATTTGAAGATTGACTGTGTCCAAAGACCTGTTTCTGCAATTTAAATACACAGTTGTATGCTCGTACATAATACCCTGCTAGCTAGCCTCCTAATTCAATATATCAGGCAGGTCAGGTATATGGTCATAGTGAAACATACACATCATTACCAATAATTGTTTCAGATAGATGACATGTTGAATTAATCAACGGCTAACACATAATCGTTTGTTTTTATTCGATTTTTTTAAAATAAAATGTGTTTGATGTGTGACATGTAATACGAATTCTAAGAGTTACTTTTTACTGTTAAAAAGTGACTTTTTTAGAAGAATGCAAGTATTCACATATTTCTCCCTTTCAGACGATAGAGGTGAAATGATGTCAATAGTTCATGGGTCACTCAGGCGTATGTCATAGTTCATACCCTCAATATACAAACAATTTAAATGTTAAGGACGACTGACATTTAGCAAATATAATTATACAATTCAAGCGACTGAGTATAGCTATGACATTGTTGAATAACGTATGATTGTAATGCAGGGTAGTATCCTACCAACATGAAGTTAATTTCACGCCAAAATAGGATCATCGCGGGGTTTTGTCAAACCGCCATAATTGAATTGAATTTAGTTTATTTTCTTCGGAAAAACAAACAAATCAATCATTGTTTACTACAAATTCACAAAGACGCAGTAGGGTAAACATTCTTTTATTTTGGG
Source organism: Strongylocentrotus droebachiensis (assembly GCA_035222895.1). NCBI lineage: Eukaryota > Metazoa > Echinodermata > Echinoidea > Camarodonta > Strongylocentrotidae > Strongylocentrotus > Strongylocentrotus droebachiensis. The sequence continues at coordinate 66,124 of JAVYIG010006122.1, forward strand.
CACGTGGTAATTATTGTTTTCTAGAGACAGTAAAGAACAAAATAAAAAATACAAATAAATTATTTGTTTTGCCCAACATATTTAGATTTGTTAGACATTCTTTACAAAGCTAGTTTATTTAGGACAACGAGCATTCTGTTGGTTAAGTAATATCAACAACTTGCAATTCATTATTTTACCAAAATCATACCATAGTAGAGGCGTTTAGTTTCATTTGAATTACAACAAACACAAACACAACAACATGGCCTTATTTTCAATATACAAACCAGATATATTTTTTCTTGTGATGACGTATATAGAATCTGTGACATGTTCCTCCTGATCCTCAGTAGATGTTTGATGTTCATCAGCAAGCTTGCGTGACTCTACGTCTCCATAAAGAGCGCGTCTCAGGACAGGGGCTATGCTGTACGCATACCCAGGTAGAGTTATCGTACCAATAATAAGCTTATCAGGAAACACCACTCGTTCATCATCACAAGGTACAGCCTTGCCTGGTTTGTATGACAAGATTTCGTGTCGTAACTCATCAAGCTTCCCTTTCCTAATCACCGAGCTGGAAGTAGCCATCTTTGTACAGATTTCGCCCTGAATACGCGAACAAACACGTTACACGCTCAATACCATACAGATTTGTCGTATGGCTAGATAAGCATGTTACATAGTAGGTCTAGTTATTACTGGGTGTAGGAAGTTCTTTATAAGGCACGTGTCATGTACAACAGGATAAACGGATGAGGGATTTTAATGAATGATCAAACGACCTTTGACTTGTGGTTTGAAATATGAATTATTATTTGAATCACATACAGTAATCTGCCCATGCACTGTCTTCATGCTCAGGCGCAAATGTTACAATAGTTCTCTCCCTATTAATGGTGGAAGCACAATATTCCACGCTAGTTTCCATCCATCATTACAATGTTTGAGCCTATCATCATCATATTAAACCCTATGATATAGTTTGGCTATTCTTGAGGTTTTAATCATTCTTATGCATCATAGTATGACCAAATTAACCATCAACATCGAGGAGAGGGAACTATGATGTTTCATGTATTACTGTATGGTGTCTTGTGCGGTTTGGCCTCTATACCTGAGACTATATTTTTCTTGCAAAATTGAGGAATTGAATCGAATTTATTAAATATTTCTATTTAAAACCAAATATATATTTAAAAGAAAACCAAACAAAATATTAGGTACACTTCTTATATTAGCGAGTGGCTATACCTTTCATTGGCAGCATTATTGTGATGTCAACTCAAAATGGCTGTTTAAATTCATCGCTTTCAGACAAGCTTCCCGAATACGGTATCTATTTTGCAAAATTTGTCTGATGTTAAGCTTTTCGATTTTATACATGTACATATATCTTGTTAAATCTTGTTTTGTATAAAGAACATGCGATTTTGTTATTGTTGAAATAAATGCATTGGTCCTTATGGACAGTAACCACAGAAACAACACGTACATAGAGCACCCCTGTAGTACTAGCGGTTAAAACAATTTGCCAAGCAGTTCTAGTTTTACAGCCCTGTCGTTTTTTGTTGCAGGAACTTGCAGAGGTATATAGCGACCAACGCTTATATTAGGATAAATGATTTTTTTATGTGGAGGCGGAAACCATTATAAGCAATATCAAACAATGACAAACCAATGTCACGTTACATGAAATTGGAAAAACCCAGAGCAAAAGCGGGGGTAGAAAAAAGATTGAACCAATTACTCACGCGTGCAGAAGTCAAAGTGCACTAACGGTGTGGACTTGCCAATTTGATGAGTATGCTACATACAGATTGCATTGTATGTAAACAACCACTGTACCATGCACACGTTATTTATGTGTTGTGTGTACATCTTAGTCCAGAATATGGCCTATTTGATTTTGATCTCCATCAAACCAAAGCAATGCGATCTCCACTTGCTGCCACCCGAAGATGTCATGGACCTGAAATTACGACGCCCGGCGAAGGCTGAGCTGGTGAGCGTAATGAGTTCGTTAATGATAGCGCCATCTTCGGCGGCTTGAATCAATTGTCATCATCATCATCAACTTCAGGTGGCGCTGTAAAACGCTGCTGTGGTCTTCACGAGAGCACGCCATGCAACTCTTTCACCTGCCATTTGTGTTGCACCTTTCATTCCTTGTCCAGACACTTTATTGATATCATCAGTCCAAGATATTGGTGGAAGACCCCGTTTTCCTTCGACTGCTCCTTGCAGTATTTGCTTCTCAACACCTTCAGATCTCCTAACAATGTGCCCAACGTATAGTTAAGTTTTCTTTGCATGATTCCCCTTCTGATGGTCAAGTCTGTTCCAATCTTTTCCAGGACCCACATATTTGTCTTTTTATCGTTCCATGACACCTGTAACAGCCTCCTGTAGCACCACGTTTCAAAGGCATCAACTCTCTTTCTGTCATTCTTTGTCATGGCCCAGGACTCACTTCCGTAAGTCGCAATAGAGAAAGAAAATGCTCAATTGTAGGGAATATAAATATCCGATAGATTCTGGACATGTTACTTTTATTTTAAAAGTTATTTTATTGTTCATCCAATGCACACAAAATAATAACACAATTATATATATACATAGTTTGTCATAATATTACAAGATATTGGAGTTACATTACTTTAACATAAATTAAATATATAATAACAAATCGCAATTTTCCATTTTTACATCTCAAACTATAAGCCAGTTCACGGTTGCAGTCTGAGCATGAGCAGATAAAGGTCATTGCAGAACAAATTGTGAAATACACGGAAACGAAATACTGAATACGTGCTCATGAAAGTTATGTAATCATTATTCATTTATGCACAAGCAGAGCACTCCATGATACACAGGTGGAAGTATTCTTTGAAAAGGGGAAACAAAGGCTAAGTACTATCACTATGAACATGACTGACAAAGAAAGCGGACAAAATATACAGTTTTTCAGGTGGACAAAGGAACATCCCTTCACTGCTATTATGTAAAAATGTGTAGAACAGGTGTCACATGCATATTCCCCTTTTTACATAATAGCAGTGAAGGGATGTTCCTTTGTCTACCTGAGGAACTGTATATCTTGTCCTCTTTCTTTGTCCGTCATGTTCATAGTGTATGTAGCATCTCCATCGCTGTAGGAGTGATAAGTTCAAAATGTACAAAGTTGGACCTCTTCATGTTTTGAAGATCTGTGGATATTCGGGGTCATTGCAGCCATGTGCTAACCGTGAACTGGTTTATTACAAATGCATAACAGCATTATAAGCATTATAAGCATTATACGTATACAGTGTATTTACTAATTATCACAGAAACATGACATAATTATATACAGTTGCAAATTATTACTCATTTATAACAATATGATATGTTTTGCACAGAATCATTAAAGGTAATACAAAGTTTTGGTATAGGGTCATGAATTTTGTTCAAATGAACATATTGTAAGCATATGCGATCCTACAATATTCAGTGATCGGTGTCGCGGTTGAAATCGAGTCTAAAGTTATGAAATTGAAAATAATAAACTCTTTATGTTGTATAGCTCCCTGTCAAGGTCAAGCTATTAATTAAGCTATAACAAAATGTTTGTTGGCTAAAATCGACCGATAAGCTATTCCCGTTTGGAAATTATATATAACAACTACATTTTCTGAGATTGTCATGGTCGGAGCTACCATAATACGGCCATAGGCGCTATTTAAAATTTATCAAAATTTACCGGGAGCACCGGTAAATGTTTATATTACATTTTTCTCGAAAGCAGAAGTGTTTTAGGGGTTATATTTTCTAGTGCTTATAATACATCCACAGGGGCATCCAAATATATCATAATTGTAAAGAATCACTCTCCACCTAATTTTCAAAATTTCCCAAAACTTGAAATTACCTTTAATATTTCCAAACAAGGTAAACACAAACACCAGAAACACACACACACACACACACATACACACACGCGCGCGCGCGTGCGCGCAGACGGTAACCCGACGATTACTCCGCCGACATTTACTCCGCAAAACGCGACAATTGCTCCGCGACATTTGCTCCGCGACATTTGCTCCGCCGACAATTGCTCCGCCGACAATTGCTCCGCCGACATTTGCTCCGCCGACATTTGCTCCGCCGACATTTGCTCCGCCGACATTTGCTCCGCCGACATTTGCTCCGCCGACATTTGCTCCGCCGACATTTGCTCCGCCGACATTTGCTCCGCCGACATTTGCTCCGCCGACAATTGCTCCGCCGACATTTGCTCCGCCGACAATTGCTCCGCCGACAATTGCTCCGCAAAACGCGACAATTGCTCCGGTGACAAATGCTCCTCGAACGACAGTTGCTCCGCCGACAGTTGCTCCGCCGACATTTGCTCCGCCTGAAGCGACACTTGCTCCGGTGACATTTGCTCCGCCGACAATTGCTCCGCCGAAATTTGCTCCGCGACATTTGCTCCGCCGACAATTGCTCCGCCGACATTTGCTCCGCCGACAATTGCTCCGCCGACAATTGCTCCGCCGACATTTGCTCCGCTCAAAAAGTGCCCCGTAAAATACAAAGGCTACTACGACAATAATTGTTGCTCCTCCCCAAAAGTACCCCGTAAAAGACAATGCTCCGCCGACAATAAAATTGCTCTCTGATCCAAAAGTGCGGCCTCGTGGAAGACATGAATGCTCCTCTGGCAATTAGTGCAATATATGCTCAGCCGTTTTTTGCTTTTTCCCATAATGTTTGATTAAAAAAAAATAATTAAGTTTTTAGCTCCTTATGCAAGTTCTCCGGCGAAAGATAATTACTCCGCTCAACATCTGTTTCATGTATTACTCGTTAGCTGATCCAAAGCTCAAGGCTATCTTTCTCTCTCTCTCTTGCTCCTCCTTTTCCTTTTCACACCCTTTTCTTGTCTTCTTAGCTCTTTTCTTTCCTCTCATGCTATTAGTCTTCTTTCATTTTTCATCACTTCTTCTCTTCTCCCCCTCTCGAGTTCTATTTCTCTCGTGAAATTGTAGTACATGAAGTACATTCTTGTTTAGAATAGTATTTTCAATAATATCCAGTCCGTTTTCTATAGGTTTCTTTCCTTCAGTTAAGTGCTTTACTAAATATATATATATTAGTGTGTAAAACACCCCGTCTCATTCGAGTACTTTGTTTTTACTGACTTTAAGGGACTCACGGAACCACCGGAAGAAGAGCAATTGGCTTATCATGAAGAACTAACATCAAACTGCAACAAAATGATTTGTATAAATGGGAATAAGCAGAAAGGCTGTCATCTAATTTTCCCGTCTGAATGAGTTCTCTTCTTTACGTATAAGTGCCCTTCAAAGCTTATTTTGATCCTAGCTCCCCTGTTGTTTTCTAGAACTTCCATTATGACCTAGTACATTGTATAATGCTTTACTTGCAGATGGTTTATCTAGTTAGATGCATGTGCTTGCTTGCATTGAGGTCAGGTCTTACATATTGATGAGCTGTTTGAAATTAACTAGAAGGGATGCGCGTATTGGGGAATGTGGCTTGCTGCTCTACTTTTAAAAAAAAACTTCCCACGACATGTAATGAGTGTTTAGTGTACATTATATGGGACGTACAGTGATAGAATGGAAAGTTATTTTCAGTATGTTCGAAATGACTTTTAGGTAACTCCTTTTTCCTCCCACATCATTAACATTCATTCGTTTCATTTCATCTACATTATTTCATGAAATGCATTCAGAAGATGAAGAAAAAAAGAAACGAAAATAACCCGTGATAAAAAAAATTGTCAACGAATCATTTGTCGTAGTATACTAGTATATCATTTGTATTTTATGGGACACTTTTTGGGCGGAGCAAATGTCACCGGAGCAAGTGTCGCTTCATGCGGAGCAAATGTCGCCGGAGCAAATGTCGCCGGAGCAAGTGTCGCTTCATGCGGAGCAAATGTAGGAGGAGCAATTGTCGGCGGAGCATATGTCGGCGGAGCAATTGTCGGCGGAGCAAATGTCGTCGGAGCAAATGTCACCATAGCAAGTGTCGCTTCATGCGGAGCAAATGTCGTCGGAGCAAATGTCGCCGGAGCAAGTGTCGCTTCATGCGGAGCAAATGTAGGAGGAGCAATTGTCGGCGGAGCATATGTCGGCGGAGCAATTGTCGGCGGAGCAAATGTCGTCGGAGCAAATGTCACCGGAGCAAAAGTCGGAGGAGCAATTGTCGGCGGAGCAAATGTCGGCGGTGCAACTGTCGTTCGAGGAGCATTTGTCACCGGAGCAATTGTCGCGTTTTGCGGAGCAATTGTCGGCGGAGTAATTGTCGGCGGAGCATCTGTCGGCGGAGCAATTGTCGGCGGAGCAAATGTCGGCGGAGCAAGTGTCGGCGGAGCATTTGACGTCGGAGCAAATGTCGTGGAGTAAATGTCGCGAAGCAATTGTCGCGTTTTGCGGAGTAAATGTCGGCGGAGCAATCGTCGGCGGAGCATGTGTCATGGAACCGCGCAGACATATGGACTAGCATCAGATCAGCGATCGACACCTACAAGGTGCCTGCAAGGTGTGTGTGTGGGTGTGGGATGGGTGTTAAAGGGATCCGGTAACTTTGTCTTAGATCCTTTAAACAAATCCTTGATTTAGTTCATGCTGCAATGATAATTATAAACCTTTAGGTCTGTCAGAAACCCCATGACTTTTACAAGCCGATCGCCTGTCTGATTATCAAGATATTTATGATTGAAAATCGAAACCAAATTTTGCGTTTGCCAAACGGTTTTCCTAACACTACAGTCTATTGGGGAAAACGAGTATGGTAAACCCGGTCATTCAAAGGTTTTTACTTTTTGAGGCACTTCTTGATCACTTTGAAGCGCAATTCGTGTAAGGGCTTCAATATAACACCATATCACAGACACGGATAACACGTAGGGCCGTGCATCTCAGATTTAACATTGTTAAACGATCCCTTTAACCCTAATAAGGCCGGGGGGGGGGGGCCATTATGGCCCCCCCCCTCCACGATTTTTCTGATTGTTCGAGAACGCATATGGATGGCGCCTCGCCGCTCGCTGACTTTTTTCTTTAGAGTCTTGCGCATCTTTAAAAAAAAAAAAAAAAAAAAATCGGACCTATAGTTACAAGGTCACGTGACCTTTTGTCTTTGCATGTCAGCCCGAAAATCGCTCATTTTTGTGATTTGTGTACAAAACATATGGAAATATCATTTTTCCTAAAAATAGATCAAACATTGGTTATTGGGTCTTGTTTAAATTTTAGGTGGTTGTTTTGGGAGTCAAAATAGTTGAATTGTAGGAAGAAATGAAAAAAAAACAAAACACAATAACATAAATAAGTTAAAAAAAACAATGAAATACATAAGAAATTATCAAAACAAGAGATAACATAAGGAATAAGCTGGCTCTTCCAATTTTTTTTGTCTTATTATTGTTCCAAATGGTCTAATGAATATATGTAGTGAAAAAGAATGCTTAAATATGAATAATATAGGATTTATGGGTAAAAATGTGATTTTATGACGTTATTTGCATAAATTACCATAAATATGCAAATGAGGGATTTTTTTCAAAAAATTGAAATTATCATATTGTTCTATACACTTCACTTGACATGCGTGCAAATTTTCGCGGAGATCGTCCGTTTCACGGCCGAGATCTTAGGGGGAGGGGGGCCATAATGCCCCCCCCCCCCCCCGGCCGTAGTAAGACTTCAAATAGCCCGGCCTTATTAGGGTTAACGCAGAACACAGAAAGGGTAATGCGAATTTTTGTAATTATACAAGCCTTTTCTATGACCGATGTATTTAACAAAGAATCTTACTCAGCAAATGTTTTGAATTGCAGCAATTTTTTAAACAAGTAACAACTACAACAAACAACGACACAATAACAAACGAGAATAAGTCCTCGGCATATATATATTCCGTCGAATAAATATGTATGTTAATTATTCACGAAGTCATGAGAACTCGTCACTAAGTCACCGTTATACATTTTCGGTAGGCATTAATTATTCACAAAGTCACAAGATATATTCACCAAGTCAACATAATGTTACATTTTAGGTAGGGAGTCTTCATCAAGTAACCGTCGTGTGCCAAAGAGGCCTAGTAATTTTTCATCAAATCACAACAACTTGACAATATAAACATGTTTTGTCACCGTCATTTTTACCAAGTCATGTTAATGTCATCAGAGGGCTCCTGGGAAGGGGGGGGGGGGGGGGAGGGGGGGGGGGCAAGGAAGCACAGTTTCTGAGGTAGCCCCAAAGTGCCCCTTGTAATAACCGCCCCTTCCCCTAATAATAAGTGCTCCTTTTCCTTATGATAAGTGCACCACCATCTGTTTATAAGATCCCCTTCCGTTTCTCACAAATGCCCCTTTTCACCTCTGATAAATGCCTCTATTAAAATCTGGTGAGTGCCCCTTTTCCATTGCAATACGTGTCCCATTTCCACTCTCATAAGTGACCTTTTTTCATCTCTGGTACGTGCCCCTTTTCAGGTACGATGAGTACCCCTTACCACCTCTGATAAGTGCCCCTTCACCGCTGATAATTGCCCCTATTCAAATCTGACAGGAACACGTTTTACCTTTACAAGTGCCCCTTTTCCTTTGTAATAATTGCCGCCTTCTACTTCTGATAAGTAATCCTTTTCTTTTTTGACGAGTGCCCCTGTTCACCTTTGATAAGCAACCCTTTTATTTTGACACGTGCCTCTTTTCCTAATGATAAGTGCGCCTTTTCCTTCTTATAAATGCCCCTTTTCACCCCCAACAATTGCCACTATCAAAACATGACAGGTACCCCTTTTCCTTTATAACCGAATAAGCTTTTTTTCCATTCTCATAAGTGCCTCTGTTCATCTCTGGTGAATGCCTCTTTTCAAGTGCGAGAAATTTCCCTTTTCTGTGTCCATTTTCCTTTTTAATAACTATACTTGTTCCTTTTGCGGATAAGTGCCTTCTTTCCCTTTTTCCATATTAAACATGCACCCTTCATTCAGTGCGACTTAGAGCCCCTTTTTCTTAAATTTTCTCAAGATAAGAGCTCGCTCACGAGCTACGCCCGCTAGCATTTATAGATATTATAATTATGTTACTTATCAGTGCGTCCCAGAAAAAACGAAACCGACAATGATCGATGTTTTATCATTACTTACTCACATTTATAATTAATAAATGTCCATATTTGGAAAGCTTAGATCCTCTTCTTTCATTTGATGCAACTCCTGTAATGCATATTTCATGCCTAAGTGATTAAAATGAATTTGAAAAGAGGAAACCAAAAAGTCATTTGGCGGACGGTATCTGAATTTCAAAGAGAAAATCACATTTCTAGAATATTGAGTTTCTGCCCTTTCATATGACACCTCAATCACGAAAAATAACCAAGGAATGACAAAGTTCTGTTTTTTTAAAGTAGTGCCTTGCATAATTGTTTTCAAACGAATTCGTTTTCACTGGCTGCCTGCCGTAGCAACAAGCAAACATGACAAAAGACTCTACTCCGTTTCGTTAACAATCAGCCATGCATAAAGTCTTTCGTCTACGGCTAATTTTCTTTAAAAAGACGATCACCCCAAACAAAATATTATCATATTTCATAAAAATCCAAATTGTAAAGATAATCATTATACTAAAAACACTTTCTTACCACTAAGGCGGAATTGCAGTAGATTGTATTTTCCATGTTACCACCCACCCCACCCCCCCCCCCCCCCCCCCCGTCCATGAATTGATGCATGGAGGTAGTGGTAATGTGCATATATGGATGAGATGACTCTGAATTAGCCAATTTATGAACTGACTTTCATTATTTGCACCGGTGTTGAAAGCGAACGACGTATCAAAAACAAAAAGAAGGGAAATGATCGAATCTTCCGGGAAAACTTTGTGAGTCACCTTAAGCGTGACGGCCAATCGGTTTTACTAATAAAGAACGGCCATTGAATGTAAACTCCATAGCATTTTGTTAAGACCATTTAAATTACCTATATAATCCTTGCTATACAAGGAATACCAATCGATGTAATTCATCTGTTTTATAAGAGTGACACATTTTTATAATGTTTTAACATGTCCATAAGTTAATATAATTTGATGTATACAAATTATTTGCGAATTATCTTAAAGTTCTGCCTCCAACTATTCATCCGTATTATATATCCATTTCATCTATTTATCTATCTATCTTTCTCTCTATCTAACTATCTATATATTTATCTAAGAATATTTTTCTCGTTTTATTTTTCTTCCCCTTCCCCGGCCTCCCCCCTTTCTCTCTCTCTCTCTCCCCCTCTTTCTTCCTCTCTATTCTTTTATCTCTCGCGTTCCTTTTCCGTTCTTCTTTTCCTTTTCTTCGACGCCTTTATAGGCGTTTTCTTTGTTTTTTCGTTCTAGTACTTCTCCCTCCCTTTTCATTTGCAATACCCAGTCTTTACATTGCTTCGTCATATTTTTTTAACACGTTTATCCTTGTTGTCTTCCGTGTGCTCTTAGCAACTCTTGCACCCCTTTTTCAGGTTTCGAAGAACGCTGGTTTTTAATAAATTTCTCTTTACTGGACAAAAGGTTTAAGCAGAATATTAGTGTTTTGTTTTTCCAACGATATTTCATTATTTCTTCTTAACTTAACTATGTATGTATCCATCCACTTATCTATTTATATATCTATACATCAAATCTATCTATATATCTATCTATCTATCTGTATATCCCTCTTTCTATCTTTCCATCCATCTATCTATATATCTGTGTATCCAACTATTTATCTATCTACATGTATCTACATTTCTATCTGAGTTTGATTTTGAGTTTGAAGCTTTATTATCCAAACAAAAAAGCACATTCATATAACAATCAATTGTGAACGTTTAACATTGAAAGGATAAATGGGACCAGAAAATAGCATTTAATGCTGATCGTGTCTGGTACCACTAACACATAAAAGTACCACAGCAATGAATGAGAATGTAATGAATAAGTATGAATAACTATTGAATACATACTTAAGCTACAAGCTATTCTACATCTAGGCTAAAATATGTCCTGTGATTAAATACAAAGCTTTGATATTTCACACTAAATAAAAGTTAAATGAATTATATACATGTAACATAATATTTACAAAAGGGCAAGAACCTCGGTTCAAAGTTAAACACGATTATTCTATTAACATTTGTGATATTAGAGTTCTACGAAAGCAAGACACTGACATCTCCCAGTCATTCACCATCCGTAGTCTGCAGCCTGCAGGCACGCACAGAGTTTGATTTCAAACTTTACTAAAAATTCCTAAACTCAAGCCTTTAGCAGAGCCTAATTAGGGTAATTCTGTCAGTCTCTGACAGTGTCATATATTACAGATCCTATGTAGTATGATGTCAACCTAGCCTCACAAAACCATTTCTGAAACTACACACTGATTATTTTCCAAAATGAGCACTGCCAGTTGAAATCTTACACAATGTTTACAAAAATGAATATACGCATACAAAATACATAACCATTTTCGTAATATAATCAAATTATATGCTTAAATCGTTGTTAAGACAGTGCCTCGATCGTTACACATTATTTCATTCATCTTTTACCTGCATACGTAAAGGTGGAACAAACATTTTGCACCCCGAACAAACTAGGGGTTCCGGGGGGTTCGCGCGACCCTACCCCCTATTTTTGTTTTGTTTTGATCATGAGGGGAGGGGGGGGGGGGGGGCGGGGGTGTTGATTCTAAAAATTATGGTCCCCCATATCCCCTCCCCTCGTTGAGCAACAACCAAACAAATACTTGTGCTCAAGGGGACTGCATGTGCACCTCGCCAAAGTATTTAAAGCCACACTATCCTACTTGTAGCTACTATATAGAAAACAATGTCTAATCGGTGACCATTGGATCCTCTTTCTCTTTATGTTAATTGAGAGCTGAGTTGATGAAATAACCACCTGTCCAGTGACTTTCCAGTGTGGTCTAATCCCTCCAATAAACTAGTACAGATAAGCTTTAAAGGAGCCCTCTTATAGAGGCTTATGTCAAGTTGATTTGGAACCTAAATAATCGACAGGCTATCTACATGTTCTACATGAGGATGAAATTTAATGAAAAATAGGCCATGTTATAACAAATATGAATTGACCGGTGCCGTTGTCTTTACAAAGTTGAATGCCTGTTATTTTATCTAAATCAATATACAAAGTGGCCTTCAATAATGCTTTTGTTTAAATATTCACTCACTATACTCACTCGCAAATGATTTTCAGGCCTTTCAGAACGCAATCGTACGCACATTATACACACAAATAATATTCAGAAGTCAGCATGACCTGGTCTCATCTTTGAGCTCAATAATGTATTTCAAAAGACGTGATATCGCACATTTGCAATATGGATTGTTCTTTGTTTTTTCTCTTAATGCTATATCATCAAAGACTTGGAGTAAATGAATCTCATGATCCTTATTTATTCTCGGAGAGAGGAACATCTCATCTTTAAAAAAAAGCATCCTTTTAAACAGAGAGGGGGTCATCTGAATCATCTATTTCTCGAGAGGGAGAGAACATGTTTGAGGGTAAGCCAACATTCATTTATCTGATGCGACACTACGCGACTCTTGCTGCAAAAACTGTTAAATAGGAAGAGCGCCACTTGTAGGCTTTTTTTTTCATTGACGACTCTTCAAATGTTCTGCAACCAACTTACCCCTGCCCATGATTACTAATATAAAATCGTGAATATGCGGAATTTAAACTTGTCGACATCCCCCCTCTCCCTCTCTCTCTCTCTCTCTCTCCGTCCATTTCCCCTTCCCTCTACATCTTTCTTTCTCTCCAACTGTTTATACCAGGCACACCCCCCCCCACCCCTCTCTCTCTCTATTTACATATATATCGTATGTACAACTCTCTTTTGAGCTGCCTGTTTAGAGCCAGAAGAAGAAGAAAAAACTTTTTGTAGTAAATGCCCTTTTGGCTCCAAAAAAGACAATAATTTTGTTGTCACCCAATGCCCCCCCCCCCCCCTCCCCCCCCCCCATCCCCATTTCTCTCTCTCTCTCTCTCTCTCTCTATCTCCTCATGGGAACAAACATGCGATCGCTAATGTTTTCTTAGTCTCACTATTCCCTTTCCTACCCTTTCTTCCTCTTCCTCCTCCTCACCTTTACTTCCTCTGCCTCTCCTCTCTCTCTCTCTCTCTCTTTCTTCCTTATATTTCATACGGATGCTTTCACAATCTTGCAAATTGCCAAAGCCTTAAATGTATAATTTGAAATGTGATATGTGAATGATACCAATTATGGGAGCAACTGAATCAGATTTAATTGTGCAAAATCTTGTTTGCTTCTTTATTGATATATCGATCATTACCATGGCAACCTTTTAACCTTTTTGTATGCACTACCCTACCTTTTATTAAGTTGGTCCAAAGACAGAAGAAAAATCTGCATAATTTGTCTAATCCAAATCTATTTGACATGTTATACTTCCTGGATTTGGTGTCGTGGTCTAGTGGTTAAGTCACCGGACTGTCGATCACAAGGTCCGCGGTTCGACCCCACCGCGGTACTAATGTCCTTTGGCAAGACATTGATCTACATTTGCCACACTCAACCAAGGTGATGTAAATGTGTACCTTGAAATGCTAAAGCGCTGTAATGGCAGCACAGCTAAAACAGGGGTAATAATCTCCAAGTTTGGAAGCTCTTAGAGACTTAATTATAATTCGCGCTATATAAAAGCTGAGTATTTTATTATCAGGTGGGCTGTATCTAATACAGACCACCTTATATTTTTGTTAAAATTGCCTTTATTTATTTATTTATCAGGTGGGCTGTATCTAATACAGACCACCTTATATTTTTGTTAAAATTGCCTTTATTATTTATTTATTTATTTTTCTTATTTCCACCCACTTTTTTGTTAACAAGATAACTTGAAAATGGCTCAATCAAATGCCTTGACATTTGGCACACATATGTATAGGCATATAAACAAAACACACTGAGGTTTTCAACCTTGACCTTGACTGATGACGTCATCTAGGCGCCATTTTGTGAATATTAACTCATGATCATATCTTCATAACCAAAAGGTATTTCTCATTCATATTTATCATGATCAAGGTCAATATCACTCCGGTCAATTTCATGTCCAAAAACGCGCGCGTGCGCGTACGTCCGCGCGTTAGTGCGCGCGCAAAATTATTAAATGCTCAAAATCGTCTCAAATTTGTTTTGCATACGTTTCAGGTCATTGTAAGCATTTTATAAAAAATCGCGCGTACGAGCATGCGCGCGCGTTTTCGCGCGTAACACCATTACAAAACATAGAATCGCCATTTTTTTTTCTTTCATGATATTTCTCATATTTTTTCAAGGAATTTGATACCATGTTTATCTCTTTATGACCATTAATAACAAGATGAGCGTAAATTCAAGATAAATGTCAGTGCGCGCGAGCTCTTTTAATACATAGCATATATGGGCAAAAACATGCCTATACAAAATCCGTTATAGCTCTTTGGAATGCACCGGGATCCTCAATTTTTTTTCATATTTAGATAGAGTATGAGTCGAAAATATGATTCCATGTCTCATTTGGCCATTAAGTGTATCGTGACATCATCACAATGGCCTTGGAACTCAAAATACGAATTTGCATATTATGACGTCAGCATATTTATGTAAAATTGATTGTATATCTGTAAATATTGATCAATTTTCTTCAAAATTTCGATATGTTGTAGCTAAGACAATTCTCTACAAGCGCAGTAATAACCATTTTTCATTTTGATGACGTCATCATAGTGAAAATTTAGATTAAAGGCCTCATGTCAAAAACTTCATAATTTGCGTGTTATGCCTATAGAAGGTGAATTTAGTTCAAGTTATGAATCTACATGATATTGTTTTTTAAGAATTTGTAAGCAGTATGTCGCTTATTTTTGCTCTATTTTGTCTCAAATTTTAGTTGACCAGCCCACCTATACTTGTTCCAAACAAGTATTATATGTCTAGTTTATTTCTTTATTTCTTTATTTTTCTTATTTCCACCCACTTTTTTGTTAGCAAGATAACTTTGAAATGGTTCAATCAAATGCTTCGATATTTGGCACACATATGTATAGGCATATGGACAAGACACGGTAAGGTTTTCAACCTTGACCTTGACTGATGACGTCATCTAGGCGCCATTTTGTGAAATTTTCTGAAAATCATCTCATGATCATATCTTCATAACCAAAAGGTATTTATCATTCATATTTATCATGATCAAGGTCAATATCAGTCCGGTCAATTGCAGGTCAAATAACGCGCGCGTGCGCGTACGTCCGCGTGTCAGTGCGCGCGCAAAACAATTAAATGCTCAAAATCGTCTCAAATTTATTTTGCATACGTTTCAGATCTTTTTAAGCATTTCATAAAAAATTGTGCGTACGAGCATGCGCGCGCGTTTTCGCGCGTTACACCATTACACAACATAGAATCGCCATTTTCTTTTCTTTCATGATATTTCTCATATGTTTTCAAGGAATTTGATACCATGTTTATCTCTTTATGACCATTAATAACAAGATGAGCGTAAATTCAAGATAAATGTCCGTGCGCGCGAGCTCTTTTAATACATAGCATATATGGGCAAAAACATGCCTATACAAAATCCATTATAGCTCTTTGGAATGAACCGTGACCTTCAATGTTTTTTCATATTTAGACAGAGTATGAGTTGGAAATATGATTCCATGTCTCATTTGGCCATTAAGTGTATCGTGACATCATCATAATGGCCTTGGAACTCAAAATACGAATTTGCATATAATGACGTCAGCATATTTATGTAACATTGATTGTATCTCTGTAAATATTGATCGATTTTCTTCCAAATTTCGACATGATGTAGCTGAGACAATTTTCTACAAGATTAGTCAACACCATTTTTCATTTTGATAATGTCATCAGAGTGAAAATTTCGATTAAAGGCCTCATGTCAGAAATTTCACAATTTGCGTGTTATGACTAAAGAAGGTGAATTTTGTTGACGTAATGAATCTACATGATATTGTTATTAATCATTTTAAAGCAGTTTCTCGCTTATTTTTGCTCTATTTTGTTTTCAAATTTTAGTTGACCAGCCCACCTATACTTGTTCCAAACAAGTATTATATGTCTAGTTGGTTTCTGTTATTGTCTCTGTTTCTGTTATTGAAGAAAATACACTACTCATCTGGCTATGCAATTGCCAATCGCAACATGTAATTCATTCGAAATTCAAACAAATGTATTTATATTCATATATTGTATATATAACTTCAACATAATTTTATTACAAATAAGGTTCAAATATTCAGATTTCTGAATATGTACCAAGTAATGTGCCATATTTGTACAACGAAGGCGACACGACAAAATAATGCTCCGGCTGCGGTTGCTCCAGGCTTTATTTCAACAGGGATGTGGGGTTGGGGTTGAATTTGTTGTTTGTTTTTTGGGGCTGAGCTTGTGCTTGGTCTTGGCGTTGGGTGCGGTGAAGGTTTCTTGTCCGGGGTTGGAATTGGGATTTTGATTGATGTACTGAATTGCCGCGGAGTAATTGTAGCCGGAGCAGGTGTCGTAGAAGCACAATTATATATTGTATGTACAACACGAATTGCAATTTTACTACCATAAGGTTAATACGCATATGTTTTACGTGCAATTTTACTTTGTCACTGATGTATACTTTGTAAAAAAACAACTAAAACAAAAAACTGTAATTCAGTTCTCGGGCTGCGAATGTTTTTTAATGAATTAAAGCATTTTAAATAAATAAATAAATAAATGAAATGACCTTTTTGAATGTGTAACAATGACAATTCACTTTATGACACTTATGTACAGTTTGTTGGGTATCATACATTCAAAGTTTTATATTTCGTATTTCTGTTTGTTTATTACTTTAATATTCATTATTCATTCATGTTTTTCGTTATTGATTCATATAATAATTTACTTCTATCTACTCAAACTGGCGGTAGGTACAAAAATAAAAACGAGCGTTGCAACTTATTTAATTGAAATAGTTCGATTCTCTTGCTTCGAATTATTTTGAAGCAACAAAATGAAATATGAAATTCGAACATTAAATGATTGACCATAACTAATATTTTTTGGAGAGATTAAAGTTTTGAAATATATAAAATTTGCTCCGGCTGTAATAAGTGGATATTGTTATAATTGCTAACATTAATTGAAGTTCTATAGCATGTAACTTACCAACAAAGAAATCAAAATCTACTCTTTGAAAAAAATCACGCTCTGCATGCAATTCTTGTCATATTATTTAAAAAAGCATAGTTGAAATTATGTACGCGGTGTTTGGATACAAGTTTTAACATTGCAATATACACAATATGGTTCGGATAATGATAATGAAGGTTATGTCTATTACTGTTCTAAACCATTCAGGTAATTGATTAATAATTCAATATTTCAAATGATTTTATTTCTCATGCAAAACATAATACAAGAATAATTATATCACAAAAACTATGCAAACGGAAACGACAAATAAAATGGAAAAAGCACGAGAAAAGAGAAAGTAACTTGAAGTAGAGCTTGTTGAAGTGTTAGTTCCTCAGATGCTGTTTTACAATATAATATGAACAAAGTATGCTTAGAAATACATGTAACATTAAATGTTATAAACAAATCAACTGGATTTTCCCCTGCTTACAACGCATCACGTCCACTGCGGGACGCTTCATCAGGCCGACTATACCAATGGGTCTTTGAAAGGTTTATCAGAGAAGGGCAGTTCTTTCCTGACCTTCCCTGACCGGAACACCATGTTCACGGGTCAAGAATCATATGGCATTAGAGACCGGTCGGCCCGATGAAGCATCCAGGAGTGAACCTGGAACGTCACAAGCTTAGATTTTTGTTAGTACACTTGGCTTGATGAAGATTCTCTGGTGATTTATAAACTGAGTACTCTCTGGGGAACATCCATTATGATCTTTAGGAGGAAAAGGAGCATTATTTTCTCCGGGAATGGATCAATGAGAACGAGTTGAGAAATCAGATCTTCTTCTTCCAAGATGGTGGATTCCTCGTCGGGTTTTTCACCATAAGATACCAGAGGGGCTAGCTCAGACATACATCTATCTTCAGGTAGGACTTGCATTTCATGTATGGATGATTGGTCAGCAGGTTGAATGCTACTTACATTGGTCATATCATCACCAGCGTGAACTTCTTCAGAGGACACGTCTTCAGAAGTCACTTCAGATGCATCCAAGTTCTTTGTACTGCGCTCCGGTGATTTGTCAGGATGTTGACTCCTACTTCTATCTGTCAAGTCCTCTTGGGTTTTGGAAGCAATATCTCCTGTATGCCCATCTCGAGGAGTGTAGTCATTACTTGATGTAGCTTCCTGAAGTACCTGGGTGTCGGTCTGTCCTTTGGTCTGGTCCTCTTCTAGAGAGGCCTCATCTCTAGCAGAGAGCTGCTCATCATTGACGTCTTCTTTATCATATTCAGCATCGATCTGTTCTACTACACCTAACCGGCAGTAAGAAAGAAAACAGATAATTGGTTTATTTCTCAAAACACATCGAATTGAATTATTAAGATTGTGTAGAACTTATCGCAGTGAATTTCAAATTTCTTTCAAGTTATTTTTTATGTTCACCAGGTAGTAGATGAGAACTTGAAGTTGGTAGTAAGCATCAAGGCCCTTTTTCACAAAACTTGTCATCAGTGACACATGACAGTTTTTGTTATAAGCTACTGAAATCCTTGCTTCTGATTGGTTAACAGCAGATTTGTCACTGATTTTTGTTATACCGGTATGTCATTGGAGAAACGTTTTGTGAAAGGGGTCCCTGTTTGGATTTTTATTCGCGAGGAAAATACTAACTGAAAGTATTACCTAAGCTCTGTTTAAGTACCTTCTCCCTGCATTACGTCACCTTAGTATTTATATCAACAGTGTAAAAATGTGGAAACGAATTTGCTTCCGAAAAATACCATCAATCTGACATGGGCCGTATTGTATACCGAATAGAACAGCATGTTGCTGAAGTGTTGAATGGGGTCCTAGATTACGAAACTACAATTATTCTTAATGAAAATATACGTTACCTCCGCTGAGATACAGGTCTGCAAGGTTAACCAACTTGGCAGCGTGCAGTGCCTTCGTTAGCTCAATCCGTTCATCTTCCCTGGACACACCTTCTCTCCATTGTTTCAGCATATGACGAGTTCCATCACTGGTAACACGGTTGAACTTCACATTGGTCATGAGCGCTCTCTGTATATCACCATGTAGGATTCCCAGCTGACCACCAAGGCTGTCGATCTTGGCTTCATCGTAAAGATCGTCAGCTATCTGCTGTAATATGTCTGCAAACTCATCATCTGGGGGCTCCTCTCTAGAATGGTAAAAAAAAAACATGGGGGCGGTCAGGGAACGTAGGTATGACGAAGCAACTTTAAAATTAATACAAATCTTTACTTAGGTGAAGCAAAGAAAAGTCAAAATAAGTTCTTCCGGTAATGAGACTATAGAGGATTATGTTATAATATAACTCTAATCAAGAGTACCACCTTCTATTTGTTTCATTACAGAACGTTTTCATTGTAAAGGTCAACGTATAGCAGCTGACTGCCACAAATAGACAGCGTTCCCATTTCGAGACCATGCTCAACATGCTCAAATTATAAAATGTTATTTAAATTCATTAAAGGATTTCACTTTCAACTCAAATCACTATAGACCGGAATGCAGCTATGATTTTCATTTCTTTGTTTAATGAGTTTCAATCTTGTATTCACTTCTGCTTCTACATAATCACAGGTGGTCATGAAATGTCTAAACATGATTTTTGATTTATAGAACATAACTGTTGCCGTACTTTTAGCACTGTTATTGATAGCCTAGCACCACTCATTTTACACACCAAAGTACATTCCGTATTAGTGTTGTCACTATAAGAGAAATAATGCGTTTATTGTCAATTTGCCATGTAAAGAGTAAAGATATTTCATCTCACCCTGCTTGTACTGGATCACTCCCCAGTCCTCCGGTTGAATTATCCTCAGATGATGATGTGCCTGTCATGAAGGAATGAAGTCAGTTTGAATGAGAAGGAAAGAATGAATTTAAGATACAAATTTGGAATGTTCTCTATCGTTCACTGTATCGGCATTTTAAGTAATTTCAAAGTATAGCTAAAATGGGGTAGGGAGCTATAAAGACATTAGATTTGATAAGCTTCACATTATACATATTTCAAAAAGTAGCAACAAATTGGATTGGACTTTAAGTATAATGTTTTTTTTAAGGAAATTGAGATTGGAAAGTAAAGTCTCACCACTCTGAGCTTGTTTTCCAGAAGCCACCCAGGGAATGAAACTCCATTGATGTGTCTCTGCTTTCTTCTTCTGCTCTGCTGATCGTATCTCACTTTCTAGTTGAATTTTGGTTCTCAGCTTCCAGGTCTCACGCTTAAGTTGCTCCAAAATCCCTTCCTTATAGTCATGCTCCTTCTTCCAGCTTAATTCTATTGACCGTTTTTCTTTTTCAAATCGCGCTCTGTCTCCCTCTCTTCCTTTCTTTAATTCTTCAACTTGCTGTCTTAGAGTCGTCTCGTTTCGCTCTTTCTCCTCTAGCATTTTTGTCAAAGTATCTTCCCGTAGTAGCTCAGACACTAATTTTGTCATTATTTCTTCGTTGTCGGTCTCTAGTCGCTCAACCTGACGTCTTGCCTTCTTTTCTGTTCCCTGTAAGTTTTCAGCCATTGTTTCGATACACAGATCCTTTGATTTTACTTTCTTTTCAAATTCCATCTCCCTCTGCTTGTACGCCTCCATTATCTGTGTTGCTCATTTCTCGTTTTCCATCATTGCCCTTTCACTATGTTCACGCCTTTCTTGTTCAACCTTCATGGTATCTTGTAGTCTTCCATTTTCACTGACTATACTTGCGCGACTTGTACGGGACTCGTTGAGTTCCTGCTCTAAGTCTGTAATTCTACCTCGGAGTAACTTCTTTGCTTCTTCTTCTTCTTCTCTAATGTCTTCTCCGTGCCTCTTCTGTGCTTCTGAGACATCCTTTCTCCCTTGGTTCCATAACCGCTCAAAGTTGGGAAAAGAACAAAGCTGTATTAGGTCAGCAGATATCACTTCGTCACCCTTCTTCAGGCATCCATGGAGGAGGTCAAGCCACTGCAACCGTTTCTCATCTGAGAGATCGCCATCAACGGGAGGTAGGTCATAGATGTCAGTGACCCCGAGCTTTTTTAGTTTATTTTTTGCCTTCTCGAGGACTTCACTTTGCCCGGTAGTTTCCATGGTACATATAGGGACGTGACCTATCCAAAAGAAAACAAATCAGTTCAATCGAAGAAGTCATTTAATCGTCTCATGACCTCTATGTACCACACATTTGTCACCTAATCCCCTTTTTAGAGGGGGGTATATTTTTACACCAGAGTAAGGATCGAATCTGTTCATTTTTCATTCACATCTGTGCTTTCAAATATTGCCATTAAACGTGCTGTATGTGCATAGAGTATACCACCATTTTCTGTGGTTGTAAATAGAACTGGCGAGTGAGAGACGGATCGATGGAGAGAGAGGGGGGAAGAGAAACGTGATACAGAAAAGAGACTGCAGAAGAGCCGGAAAAGGGTGTAAACATAGCCGTAGCCAGGAGATAATTATACATTTACAACTATGGACCTATGATATAATAATACAGGCCTACACAAAAAGAGGAAAGTATCAGCATGCATGCACAAGGAAAGAAAAGATATTTAATTTACAATTGAACTGACGAAGGGTGTGTTAGAGTTCACGATATCATCATGATCGAAATTGATGAGGTGCATTCTTATAATCAATACGGTGGTTTATATCACTGCATTGTGTGTATCAACAGTGCAATTGTGTATTAGTTCAAAATTGTTTAAAGATACTCGCTCTACCTAGCGTAAAGGATTATGGGCAAACTCACCTGTAATGCTCTTTATTGCCTTGATCCATTGTTGGTAATAGTCGAATTTAGATGGTCTAATAAAAACGAGAAAATGCACAGATTTAAAATCGTCATTATCACGCGGTTATAATTAAAGAGGTAACGATAATAAAATGCACACAATTTGATTCTCAACCCGACCCTACTGAAGGCCACCTCAAAGAAAAAAAAATTGTTGCCGATTTTCCTTGCCACATTGCCCCGAGAATGTGTTTATTTCGGTCCGCGGTGTCAGAACGATGTCACGCGCCCACAAGCGCCATAAAGTATGACAGTGAATCATTCATAATGTCGATATTACAGATGTAAAGATATCAAACATATTCGGGCAAATTGCTCTCAAATTCGGGTAACAGAAATAAGTAGAAACATTATCAAATCATGTTTGAATGGACGAAAGTGATAAACAGTGGCGTATCTAAGTATTATTTCGCTAGGGGCAAACCATGACATTGCCCCCCCCCCCCCCTCCCCCTGCCCAAACGTATCCGCATTACTATACAAGCGAATCGGCAGTATATATATTGATTTCAATCTCCAAACAATATCTTTTACCCATACAAATATTCCAAAGGCACCATCTACTGCAGCCACAAGCGTACCAGCATAATCATGCGATTACAAAAATGGTAGTCGATTTCATTCAAATATATATTGCCCATGTGAATATGGAGAGCGAGAAGATTAATACTCACTTTAGATACAGCACTATACATCCGGTATTCCCAGCAAGGTGTCGTACAATTTCTTCGTTTGAATCTGGTAAGATGGTAAAAGAGAACGTATTTGATACATTGTGCATGATGAACCTTTTGGATACTATGAACATGATATTTAGCCTACATGCAGAAGCAGAGAAAAGAACAGTAGACAAGCTTGTGTAGTTCTATAAATTGCATGCAGTATGCTAGAATAACACAAATGAATGAATTCTTTGTACAATAACATTTAATGAAACCACATAAAATAATATTTTGCGAAAATATAAACAGTGAACTTAGTGCGTTTCATAAAAAGAATCTTACATGAATTTGAAAGTCGTAGAATCATAGAATGGGTTGCCATAATAATGATGAATCCATGAATCTATGTTGTCCTATATAAGTATAAGGTCATTTGGGAATTTTGTAAGAATTGCAGAGCGGGCAATAATGGTACAATTCCAAAACCCTGAATAAAACACCCATAACGACATCAATAAAATGAGGATGTTTGAAAAGCCCAAGACACCATTCACTTCAATGAAATGATGCATCTATATATTATCACTGTTTGAGCTTCCTGATATTGAAATTGTATTATTTTGAGAAATGCTTGTTATGGAGCCTTGTTTGTATCTCCATGTTCTTTTGAGAAATAACAAAATGATGTAATTATTCGCAGTTCCTTTTGATAATCGTAATGTCGTATTTGAAGATTGACCATGTACACAAACCTATTTCTGCAATTTAAATACACAGTTATATGCTCGTACATAATACCCTGCTAGGTAGCCTCCTAATTAAATACATCAGGCAGGCCAGGTATATGGTCACAGTGAAACATACACATCATTACCAATAATTGTTTCAGATAGATGACATGTTGAATTAATCAATGGCTTATACACATAATCGTTTGGATTTATTCGATTCTTTTTTAAAGAAATATGATATATTGCGCTCCATGTATTTGATGTGTACCATGTAATAGGAATTCTCAGAGTTACGTTTTACTGTAAAAAACAATGACTTTTTAAGATCACGCAAGTTTTCACATATTTCTCCCTTTCAGACGATAAACGTGAAATGATATCTGTCTCTTTATCAATATGTGATGGGTTACTCAGGCGTATGTCATGGTTCGTACCCTCAATATACAAATATTTAAAATGTTAAGGACGACTGATATTTAGCAAATATAATTATACAATTCAAGCGACTGAGTGTAGCTATGACATTTTCAAATATTGATTGCGATGTAGTGTAGTATATTACAAACATGAAGTTAATTTCACGCTCTAAATAGGATCATCGCGTGGTTTTGTCAAACCGCCATAGTTGAATTAAATTGAATGTATTTCTTCTACAAAACAAGCAAATCAATCAACTGTTTACTTCAAATTTGCAAACACGCAGTTGGGTATACATTATCTCATTTCGGGCATGTGGACATATGCCTTGTTGTTTTCTAGAGACAATGAAAAACAAAACATTTTCTTTCTTTTGTCTCTTTTTTTTTGCACGTCATTTTTAGCGTGTTTAGACATTCTTCACAATGCTAGTTTATTCAGGGCGAAAGGGCATTCCGTTGGTTTAGTAATATTAAAAACATAACTTTCCCATGCAATTCTTTATTTTACCAAAGACATACCTAAGGGTTAATGAAATAGCTTTTTTTTCTTCTAACGATACATGTTCATAGTGGAGGCGTACTATCTTTTCTGACTTTAATACAACAAACACAAACACAATAACATAGCCCTTTTGTCATACAAACCTGAGGCAATTTTTTTGAGGAGGCATATAGAATCGGTGAGATATTCTTCCTGTTTCCTGGTAGATGTTTGACGTTTATCAGCAAGCTTGCTCGCCTCTACGTCTCCATAAAGAGCGCTTCTCAGGACAGGGACTATTCTATCCGCATGCAGATTAATCGTACCAATAACAAGCTTATCAGGAAACACCACTCGTTCATCATCACAAGGTACAGCCTTGCCTGGTTTGTACGACAAGATTTCATGTCGTAATTCATCTAGCTTCCCTTTCCTAATCACAGAGCTGGGAGTAGCCATCTTTGTACAGATTTCGCCCTGAATACGCGCACAAACACGTTACATGCTCAATAGTATACAGATTTGTCGTATGGCTAGATTAAGCATGTTATTACTGGATGTAGGAAGTTCTTTATAAGGCACGTATCATGTACAACAGGATGTACACACGGATGTACAAACGGATGAGGGATTTTAATGAATGATCAACCGACCTTTGACTTGTGGTATGAAACATGAAATTATTATTTGAATCACATACAGTAATAGTCCTGTAGAAGTTTTTCAGACCTGGAAAAGTTGTTAAGTACAAGTTTTTTTTTTTGATTTGTGTTATACATGGGTATTGAAGTAAATTTAGCTTGGTTGTCAGTTTGGCAACCTTGGGCAACTTGTTTTAATAGCCAAATTAGCAAAATCATCTACTTAGCATATTATGTGCAATATGTAATAATGTTGCTAATCTCAATCCAAGAAGCCTCTTAACATGAATAATACGACTTTTCAAGAGTTTTCTACGACGAGGAATTCATTCATAGCATAATATGTACAATATATGGACTTCATTGTCATTGTTTATCTATAAAGCCTAAAATGTTGTGCAATGCAACATTGTAAATCACTTTTGAAAGATTAATTATTAATTCATAAGAATATATTCCATGTATACCGGTATGTAGTTTAATTAGCCTAATTAGCATAAAAATATAATTAGCATATATGTGCAATATGTAATAATGTTGCTAATCTCAATCCAGGAAGCCTGAAAACATGGATAATGTGACTTTTCAAGTGTTTTCTATGACGAGGAATTCATTTAGGACACTAGTTTTTTATTCCAAGTAATGCAATTGTCTTAAATAGGACAATGAGCACAATGAGCTAATATTAAGTATGTGTACAATATATGGACTTCATTGTCATTGTTTATCTATGAAGCCTAAAAATTGTGCAATGCAACATTTTAAATCACTTTTGAAAGACTAATCATTCATTCATTAGAAGATATTCCATGTAGATGTAGTATAATTAGCCTAATTAGTATAATAATCTAATTAGCATATATGTGCAATATGTAATAATGTTACATCCAGGAAGCCTGAAAACGTGGATAATATAACTTTTCCAGGAATTCTGCCACACGCTTGAGCAACGTCGGGCTTGTACTCTCAATGGTTCTGGCTTTGGTAAACATAGACAGATCATAGTTCGCACTGTTGTGTTCAACACCCCTGGCCTACGTACGTACCTGTCTCACCACATCATCAATTTCATCACTATCATTTGCTTTAACCATCTTCAGTGTGTTTCCGACAGTCTATCTAAATCCTATGACTAAAGCCCAACCTTAAATGCGTATGATGACCCCGTCATTTCATAAGGTTCGACAACATTGCCTTGCAACCAAAATAACCACCACATTGGAAATACAATTTGTGAAGCTAAAAAGAGTCCCAAATAATTGATATTTTACATATATGCTAATTAGGATTAATAGTACTATCATTACATATTAAGCCAATTGCATAACTTAAAAATACAAAAATGGTGTCACAACTGAATCCCATGTCATGGGAAACCCTGGAAAAGTCATATTATCCATGTTTTCAGTCTTCCTGGATTAAGATTAGCAACATTATTACATATTGCACATACAGTGTATTATGCTAATTAGGCTAATTATACGACATCTACATGGAATATCTTCTAATGAATTAATGTGTAGTCTTTTAAAAGGTCATTTACAATGTTGCATTTCACCATTTTTATGCTTTATAGATAAACAATGACAATAAAGTCCATATATCGTACATATGCTAACTAGCTCATCATGCTATTTAAGACAATTGCATTACTAAAAAATGAATACTGGTGTCATAAATGAATTCCTCGTCATGGAAAATCCTTGAAAAGTCACATTATCCATGTTTTCAGGCTTCCTGGATTAAGAATAGCAACATTATTACATACTGCACAAACATTTATATGCTAATTAGATGATTAAGCTAATATGGCTATTAAAAAAGTTGCCCAATTTACTTCAAAACCCATCTAGAACACAAGTCAACAAACAAAAACTTGTATTTATCAACTTTTGAGTCCAGGTCATGTACATGGTATATGGTACAGTCTACTGGACTATAATCTGCCCACTGACTTCATGCCCACGCGCACATGTTACAATAGTTCTCTCCATGTTAATGGTGGAAGCAGGTATTACACGCTAGTTTCTATCCATCATTACAATGTTTGAGCCTATTATCATCATATTAAACCCTATGATATAGATATGGCTATTCTTGAGGTTTCAATCATTCTTATGCATCATAGTCGACCAAATTAACCATTAACACATAGGAGAGGGAACTATGATGTTTCATATATTACTGTATGGTGTCTTATGTACGGTTTGGTCTCTATACCTGAGACTATATTTGTCTTGCCATATTGAGGAATTAACTAAATATTTATATGTAAAACAAGATATAATACAATCTATACCTTTCAAATAGAGTTGGGGTAAAGGTAATTCATGTTTTTCTTTTCACTCAAAAGACATGCATGTCCCTAAGTTGTTGCTTTAAAAAGAAAACCCAACATAATAATAGGTACATTTCTTATATTAGCGAGTGGCTATACCTTTCATTGGCAGCATATTATGATGTCAACTCAAAATGGCTGTTTAAATTTATCGCTTTCAGACAAGCTTCCCGAATACCGTACGGTGTCTATGTTGCACAATTTGTCTGATGTTAAACTTTTCGATTTTATACATGTATATATTTCTTGTTAAATCTTGTTGTTTATAAAGAACATGCTATTTGTTATTGTTGAAAGAAATGCATTGGGCATTATGGACAGTAACAACAGCAACAAGACGTGCATAGAGCACCCCTGTAGTACTAGCGGTTAAAAGAATTATATACATGTAACATAATATTTACAAAAAGGCAAGAACCTCGGTTCAAAGTTAAAAACAATTATTCTGTTAACATTTGTGATATTAGAGTTCTAGGAAAGCAAGACACTGACATCTCCCAGTCATTCACCATCCGTAGTCTGCAGACTGCAGGCACGCACAGAGTTTGATTTCAAACTTTACTAAAATTCCTAAACTCAAGCCTTTAACAGAGCCTAATTAGGCTAATTCTGTCAGTCTCTGCCAGTGTCATATATTACAGACCCTATGTAATATGATGTCAACCTAGCCTCAATAAGGAGCTTCAACCACACAGCTCCTTGGTCTCATCGTGCAGACAATGTTACGCACAGCGACTGAAAAGAGTTTGTCCTAGCAAACTAACACATTGATGTTTAGACTAGATGGTCAATTGGCGACCCTCCCCCCTATTTGTTTTCTTCTCAAGTTTACATGTTCACTCACTATGCTCGCTCGCAAATGATTTCCAGGCCTTTCAGTGCGCAAACGTACGCACATTATACACACAAATAATATTCAGAAGTCAGCATGACCTGGTGTAAAACTTGAGCCATATAATGTATTTCAAAATACGTGATATCGCACATTTGCAATATGGATTGTTCTTTGTTGTTGTTTTGTCTCTTAATTTTATATCATCAAAGACTTGGAGTAAATGAATCTCGGGACCTTATTTTTTGTCGGAGAGAGCAACATCTCATCTATTAAAAAAAGCATCCTTTTAAACAGAGAGGGGGTCATCTGAGTCATCAACCTATTTCTCGAGAGTGAGAGAACATGTTTGAGGGTAGGCCAGCATTCATTTCATCTGATGCGACACTACGCGACTCTTGCTGAAAAAACTGTTCAATAGGAAGAGCGCCACCTGTAGGCTTGTTTTTCATTGACGACTCTTCAAATGTTCTGCAACCAACTCACCCTCACTTTGCCTTGTTTTTAAATTATGATTACTAATTTAAAATCGTGAAAATGCGGAATTTAAACTCGTTGACACCCCTCTCTCTCTCTCTCTACTCTCTCTTTTATTTCATACTGATGCTTTCACAATCTTGCAAATTGCCAAAGCCTTAAATGTATAATTTGAAATGTGATATGTGAATGATACCAATCATGGGAGCAACTGAATCAGATTTAATTGTGCAAAATCTTGTTTGCTTCTTTATTGATATATCGATCATTACCATGGCAAGCTTTTAATCATGTTTTTATGCGAAAATCTTTTGTATCCACTACCTTACCTTTTACTAAATTGGTCCAAAGACAAAACAAAATCTGCATTTTACCTACAAAGTATAATTTGTTTAATTCATTGAAGCATCTATTTGATTATATAATTCCCAGATTTGGGGTCGTGGTCGAGTGGTTACGTCGCCGGACTATTGATCACAAGTTGGGGTTCGAGTCCCGCCGCGGCACTAATGTCCTTTGGCAAGACATTGATCTACATTTGCCACACTCAACCCAGGTGATGTAAATGGGTACCTTGAAGTGCTAAAGCGCTGTAATTGCAGCACAGCTAAAACCGGGGTAATAATTTCCAAGTTTGGAAGCGCTTAGAGACTTAATTGTATTTCGCGCTATATAAAAGCTGAGTATTATTTTCTTTGGTTTCGCTTATTGTCTCTGTTTCTGTTATTCAAGAAAATACACTAGCCATCTGGCTATTCAATTTACACAACAACATTTAATTCATTCGAGTTTCAAACAAATATATATATATATATTCATATATTGTATAAGTTCAACATATCATTTTAATGCAAATATGGTTATCATATTCAGATTTCTGTATATGTACCAAGTAATCTGCCACAATGTACAACGATGGCGACACGACACATGCTCCGATGGCGGTTGCTCCAGGCTTTATTTCATCAGGGATGTGGGGTTGGGGTTGCATTTGGGTTGAGGGCTGGGTTTGTGCTTGGTGTTGGGGTTAGGTGCGATGTAGGTTTCCTGACCGGGGTTGGGATTGGGAGTTTGAATAATGTCATGAACTGCCGCGGAGTAATTGTAGCCGGAGCAGGTTTCGTAGAAGCACGATTATATATTCTATGTACAAAACGAATTGCAATTTTACTACCATAATGTTATTACGCAAATGTATTACGTGTAATTTTACTTTTTCACTGATGTATACTTTGTTTTTGTTTTTTAAACTGCAATTCAGCTCTCGGGCCGCGAATGTTTTTTTTAATGAATTGAAGCATTTTAAATAAGCAATGACAATTCAATTTATGACACTTATGTACAGTTTGTTGGAAATTATACATTCAAAGTTTATATTTTGTACATCTGTTTGTTCATTACTTTAATATTCATTATTCATTCATGTTTTTCGTTATTGTTTCATTTTATACTTCTATCTACTCAAACTGGCGGTAGGTACACAAATAAAAACGAGCGTTGCAACTTTTTTAATTGAAATAGTTCAATTCTTCTGCTTCGAATTAACTTCTTAAGCAATAAAATGAAATGTGAAATTCGAACATTAAATGATTGACCATAAGTAATATTTTTTGGAACGATTAAAGTTTAAAAATATATCAAAATTGCTCCGGCTGTAATACATGACTATTGTTATAATTACTAACGTTAATTGAAGTTCTATATCATGTTACTTGCCAAAAGAGAAATAAAAAAGTCACGTCCTGCATGCAATTTTTGTCATATGTAACAAGAAACATAGTTGAAATTATATATGCGGTGTTTGGATACAAGTTTTAACATTGCAATAAACAAAATATGGTTCGGTTAATGATGATGAAGGTTATGTCTATTACTGTTCTCAACCATTCAGGTAATTGATTAGTAATTCAATAATTCAAATAATTTTATTTCTCATGCAAAACATAATACAAGAATAATTATATCACAAAAACTATGCAATGAAACGACAAATATAATGGAAAAAGCACGAGAAAAGAGGAAGTAACTTGATGTAGAGCTTGTTGAAGTGTTAGTTTCTCAGATGCTGTTTTACAATATAATATGAACAAAGTATGCTTAGAAATACATGTAACATTATATGTTATAAACAAATCAACTGGATTTTTTCCCGCTTACAACGCTTCATCAGGCCGACTATATCGACGGGTCTTTGAAAGGTTTATCAGAGAAGGGCAGTTCTTTCCTGACGTTCCCTGACCGGAACACCATGTTCACGGGTCAAGAATCATATGGCATTAGAGACCGGTCGGCCCGATGAAGCATCCAGGAGTGAACCTGGAACGTCACAAGCTTATATTTGTGTTAGTACACATGGCTTGATGAAGATTCTCTGGTGATTTATAAACTGAGTACTCTCTGGGGAACATTCATTATTATCTTTAGGAGGAAAAGGAGCATTATTTTCTCCGGGAATGGATCAATAAGAACGAGTTGAGAAATCAGATCTTCTTCTCCCAATATGGTGGATTCCTCGTCGGGTTTTCCACCA
This sequence comes from Strongylocentrotus droebachiensis, assembly GCA_035222895.1. NCBI lineage: Eukaryota > Metazoa > Echinodermata > Echinoidea > Camarodonta > Strongylocentrotidae > Strongylocentrotus > Strongylocentrotus droebachiensis. The sequence continues at coordinate 97,262 of JAVYIG010006122.1, forward strand.
AAAGATACCAGAGGGGCTATCTCAGACATATCTTCAGGTACGTCTTGCATTTTGTGGCTGGATGATTGCTCAGCAGGTTGAATGCTACTTACATTGGTCATATCATCACCAGCTTGAATTTCTTCAGAGGACACGTCTTCAGAAGTCACTTCAGATGCATCCAAGTTCTTTGTACTGCTCTCCGGTGAGTTGTAAGGATGTTGACTCCTACTTTCATCTGTCAAGTCCTCCTGGGTTTTGGAATCCATCTCTCCTGTATGTCCATCTCGAGGAGTGTGGTCATTGTTTGCTGTAGCTTCCTGAAGTACCCGGGTGTCGGTCTGTCCTTTGGTCTGGTCCTCTTCTAGAGAGAAAACATATAATTGAGTTATTTCTCAAAACACATCGAATTGAATTATTAAGATTGTGTAGAACTTATCGCAGTGAATTTCACATTTCTTTCAAGTTATTTTTATGTTCACCAGGTAGTAGATGAGAACTTGAAGTTGGTAGTAAGCATCAGGGCCCTGTTTCACAAAACTTGTCATCAGTGACACGTGACAGTTTTTGTTATAAGCTACTGAAATCCTTGCTTCTGATTGGTTAACAGCAGAGTTGTCACAGTTTTTTATCATTTGTCATTGGAAAAAGGCTTTGTGAAAGGGGTCCCTGTTTGGCTTTTTATTCGTGAGGAAAATGCTAACTGAAAGTATTACCTAAGCTCTTTTTAAGTACCTTCTCCCTTATTACGTCACCTAAGTATTTATATCAACAGTGTAAAAATATGGAAAACGAATCTGCCTCAGAAAATACCGTCAATCTGACTCTAAACACATGGGCCGTATTGTATACCGAAGTGTTGAATGGGGTCCTCATTACGAAACTACAATTGAAAATATACGTTACCTCCGCTGAGATACAGGTCTGCAAGGTTGACCAACTTGGCAGCTTGCAGTGCCTTCCTGAGCTCAATCCGTTCATCTTCCCTGGACACACCTTCTCTCCATTGTTTCAGCATATGACGAGTTCCATCACTGGTAACACGGTTGAACTTCACATTGGTCATGAGCGCTCTCTGTATATCACCATGTAGGATTCCCAGCTGACCAGCAAGGCTGTCGATCTTGGCTTCATCGTAAAGATCGTCAGCTATCTTCACTAAGATGTCTGCAAACTCATCATATGGGGGCTCCTCTCTAGAACGGTAAAAAAGACAAACATGGGGCGGTCAGAGAACATAGGTATGACGAATGAACTTTAAATTAGTACAAATCTTTACTAAGGTGAAGGGGAAAAAAAATCAAAATAAGTTCTTCCCGGAATGAGACTATAGACGATTATGTTATACTATAACTCTAATCAAGAGTATCACCTTCTATTTGTTTTTATGACAGGCCGTGTTCATTGTTAAAGTCAACGTATAGCAGCTGACTGCCACAAATAGACAGCGTTCCCATTTCGAGACCATGCTCAACATGCTCAAATTATAAAATTTTATTTAAATTCATTAAAGGATTTCACTTTCAACTCAAATCACTATAGACCGGAATGCAGCTAAGATTTTCATTTCTTTGTTAATGAGTTGCAATCTTTTATTCACTTCTTCTTTTACATAATCACAGGTGCTCACGATATTTCTTAACATGATTTTGGATTCATAGAACATAAGTGTTGCCGTACTTTTAGCACTGCTATTGACCGTCTAGCACCACTCATTTTACACACCAAAGTACATTCCGTAGAAGTGTTGTCACTTTAAGAGAAATAATGCGTTTATTGTCAATTTGCCATGTAAAGAGTAAAGATATTTCATCTCACCCTGCTTGTACTGTATCACTTCCCAGTCCTCCGGTTGAATTAGCCTCAGTTGATGATGTGCCTGTCATGAAGGAATGAAGTCAGTTTGAATGAGAAGGAAGAAAAAGAATTTAAAATACAAATTTGGAATGTTCTCTATCGTTTACTGTATCGGTATTCTAAGTAATTTCAAATTATAGCAAAAATGGGATAGGGAGCTATAAAATGACCATATTGGATTTGATAAGCTTCACATTATACATATTTCAAAAAGTAGCAACAGATTGGATTGGACTTATATAGTATAATTGTTTTTTAAAAACTTTTAAAGGAAATTGAGATTGGAAAATAAAGTCTTACCACTCTGAGCTTGTTTTCCAGAAGCCACCCAGGAACTGAAACTCCATTGATGTATCTCTGCTTTCTTCTTCTGCTCTGCTGATCGTATCTCACTTTCTAGTTGAATTTTGGTTCTCAGCTTCCAGGTCTCACGCTTAAGTTGCTCCAAAAGCCCTTCCTTATAGTCATGCTCCTTCTTCCAGCTTAATTCTATTAACCGTTTTTCTTTTCTGTCTCCCTCTCTTCCTTTCTTTAATTCTTCAACTTGCTTTCTTAGAGTCGTCTCGTTCCGCTCTTTCTCCTGTACAATATTCGTCATTTCTGCTGCCAGTGAGCGCCTCTCTTTCTCAGCTCCTGCTCTGTCTTCCTCTCTTCCTTTCTTTAATTCTTCAACTTGCTTTCTTAGAGTCGTCTCGTTCCGCTCTTTCTCCTGTACAATATTCGTCATTTCTGCTGCCAGTGTGCGCTTCTCTTTCTCAGCTCCTGCTCTGTCTTCCTCTCTTCCTTTCTTTAATTCTTCAACTTGCTGTCTTAGAGTCGTCTCGTTCCGCTCTTTCTCCTGTACAATATTCGTCATTTCTGCTGCCAGTGAGCGCTTCTCTTTCTCAGCTCCTGCTCTGTCTCCCTCTCTTCCTTTCTTTAATTCTTCAACTTGCTGTCTTAGAGTCGTCTCGTTCCGCTCTTTCTCCTGTACAATATTCGTCATTTCTGCTGCCAGTGAGCGCTTCTCCTTCTCAGCTCCTGCTCTGTCTCCCATTCTTCCTTTCTTTAATTCTTCAACTTGCTGTCTTATAGTCGTCTCGTTCCGCTCTTTCTCCTGTACAATATTCGTCATTTCTGCTGCCAGTGAGCGCTTCTCTTTCTCAGCTCCTGCTCTGTCTCCCTCTCTTCCTTTCTTTAATTCTTCAACTTGCTGTCTTAGAGTCGTCTCGTTCCGCTCTTTCTCCTGTACAATATTCGTCATTTCTGCTGCCAGTGAGCGCTTCTCCTTCTCAGCTCCTGCTCTGTCTCCCTCTCTTCCTTTCTTTAATTCTTCAACTTGTTGCCTTAGAGTCGTCTCGTTCCGCTCTTTCTCCTGTACAATATTCGTCATTTCTGCTGCCAGTGAGCGCTTCTCTTTCTCAGCTCCTGCTCTGTCTCCCTCTCTCCCTTTCTTTAATTCTTCAACTTGCTGGCTTAGAGTCGTCTCGTTTCGCTCTTTCTCCTCTAGCATTTTTGTCAAAGTGTCTTCCCGTAGTAGCTTAGACACTAATTTCGTCATCATTTCTTCGTTGTCGGTCTCTAGTCGCTCAACCTGACGTCTTGCCTTCTCTTCTGTCCCCTGTACATTTTCAGCCATTGTTTCGATACGCAGATCCTTTGATTGTAGTTTCTTTTCAAATTCCATCTCCCTCTGCTTGTACGTCTCCATTATCTGTGTTACTCTTTTCTCGTTTTCCATCATTGCCCTTTCACTATGTTCACGCCTTTCTTGTTCAACCTTCATGGTATCTTGTAGTCTTCCCATTTCACTGACTATGCTTGCGCGACTTGCACGGGACTCGTTGAGTTCCTGCTCTAAGTCTGTAATTTTACCTCGGAGTAACTTCTTTGCTTTTTCTTCTTTTCTAATGTCTTCCCCGTGTCTCTTCTGTGCATCTGTTACACCCTTTCTCCCTTGGTTCCATAACCGCTCAAAGTTGGGTAAAGAATACAGCTGTATTAGGTCAGCAGATATCCCTTCGTCACCTTTCTTCAGACACCCATGGAGGAGGTGAAGCCACTGCAACCGTTTCTCATCTGAGAGATCGCCACCAATGGGAGGTAGGTCATATATGTCAGTGATCCCGAGCTCTTTTAGATTATTTTTTGCCTTCTCGAGGAGTTCACTTTTCCAGGTAAAGGCCATGGCACATTTAGGAACGTGACCTATCCAAAAGAAAACAAATCAGTTCAATCGAAGAAGTCATGTAATCGTCTCATGACCTCTATGCAACCCACATTTGTCACCCAATCCCTTTTTTAGAGGGGGGGGGGTGTAGTTTTACACCAGAGTAAGGATAAAATCTGTTCATTTTTCATTCACATCTGTGCTTTCAAATATTGCCATTAAACGTGCTGTGTGTGCATAAAGTATACCACCATTGTCTAGGATTGTAAAAAGAACTGGCAAGTGAGAGAAGGATATATGGAGAGAGAGAGAGAGGGGGAAGAGAAAAGTAATACAAAAAAAGAGACTGCAGAAGAACCGGAAAAGGGAGTTAACATAGCCGTAGTCAGGAGATAATTATACATTTACAACTATGAAAATGAAAATTTGTAATCACATGGGTCTATTATATAATAATACAGACCTACACAAAAAGAGGAAAAAATCAGCATGCATGCACAAGGAAAGAACAGGTATTTAATTTACACATTGAACTGACGAAGGGCGTGTTAGAGTTCACGATATCATCATGATCGAACTTGATGAGGTGCAATTAAGGGCTTGAATGCATAATGGATAATATAGAAAACTAAGATAAGTACTTGAGTTAGGGTCATATTGCATGAATTATGGTTGTTTCCTCGATTGTTTTATGCCCTAGTCATAACTGTTGAAAAAAACATTCTATAGCAGGTGCCATTGTCGTTAGATACACGTACATATCCATTTAATAGCAGATACTCGTCCTACCTATAGCGTAAAGGATGGGCAAACTCACCTATAATGCTCTTTATTGTCTTGGTCCAATGTAGGTAGTAGTTGAGAGTAGACGGTCTAATAAAAAGGATAAAATGCACAGATTTAGAATCGTCATTATCACGTGGTGATAATTAAAGAGGTAATCTTAATAAAATGCACACAATTTCATTCTCAACTCGCATCTACCGAAGGCCACCTCAAAGAAAATAAATTGTTGCCGATTTTCCTAGCCACATTGCCCCGAAAATATGTTTATTTCGGTCCGCGTTATGAGAACGATGTCACGCGCCCACAAGCGCCGTAATTTATGACCGTGAATCCTTCATAATTTCGATATTACAGATGTAAAGATATCAAACATATTCGGGCACCTTGCTGTCAAATTCGGGTAACTGAAGTAAAGAGAAACATTATAAAATCATGTTTGAATGGACGAAAGTGATAAACAGTGGCGTATCTAAATATTATTCCGCTAGGGGCAAACCATGACATTGCCCCCCCCCCCTGCCCAAACGTATCCGCATTACTATAAAAGCGAATGGGCAGTATATACAGTGCGTCCCAGAAAAAACGAAACCGAGAAGTATCGATGTTTTATCATAACTTAATCACAACCATATTTAATGAATGATACATATTTGGAAAGCTTAGAGTCTCCTCGTTCAGTTGATGCTACTCAGATGATGCATATTTCACGCATGAGTGATTAAAAGCAATTTGAAGGAAGGAAACCAAAAAGACATTTAGCGGGAGGTATCTGAATTTCGAAGAAAAATTCACATTTCTAGAAAGTTGAGTTTCTGCCCTTTCATATGACACCTCAATCAGGAAAAATGAGCGAGGAATAACAAAGTTCTGTTTGTTTAAAGTAGCCCTTACATTTTCATAATTTTAACAAACGAATTCGTTTTCACTGGGTGCCTGCCGTAGCAAAAAGCAGATTTGACAAAAGACTTAACTCCGTTTCGTTGACAATCAGCCATGCATGAAGACTCTCGTCTACGGTCGATTGTCAATGAAACGGAGTTAAGTCTTTTGTTAATTTCGTTTATTGATACGGCAAGCAGCCAGTGAAAACGAATTCGTTTAATAAAATTATGGAAATGCAAGCACTACTTTAAACAAACAGAACTTTGTCATTCCTCGCTCATTTTTCCTGATTGAGGTGTCATATGAAAGGGCAGAAACTCAACTTTCTAGAAATGTGAATTTTTCTTCGAAATTCAGATACCGCCCGCCAAATGTCTTTTTGGTTTCCTTCCTTCAAATTGCTTTTAATCACTCATGCGTGAAATATGCATTATCTGAGTAGCATCACATGAAAGAGGAGACTCTAAGCTTTCCAAATATGTATCATTCATTAATTATAGTTGTTATTAAGTTATGAAAGAACATCGATACTTCTCGGTTTCGTTTTTTCTGGGACGCACTGTATATTGTTTTTTATCTATAAAAAAACACAATTTCTTTTACCCATATACATATTCCAAAGGCACCATCTACTGCAGCCATAAGCGTTCCAGCGTTACCATGCGATTACAAAAATGGTAGTCGATTTTATTCAAATATGTATTGCCCATGTGAATATGGAGAGCGAGAAGATTAATACTCACTCTAGTAACAGCAACATACATCCGACCTTCCCGGCAAGTTCTTGTATTTTTTTTTCGTCTGAAACTGGTAAGATGGTATAAGAGAGAACGTGTTTGATACATTGTGCATGATGAACCTTTGGGATACTATGAACATGATATTTAGCCTACATGCAGAAGTAAAGAGAGAACAAAAATATACCAGATTGTGTAGTTCTAAAAATTGCATGTAATATGCCAGCATAACACAAATGAATGAATTGTTTGTGCAATAACATTTAATGAAACCACACAAAATAATATTTTGTGAAAATATAAACTGTGAACTTAATGCGTTTCATAAAGAGAATCTTACATGAGTTTGAAAGTCGTGGAATCATTCTAATGCCTAGGTCACATATAAACCGGGCCCCGTACGATTTTCCCTACCCGGCGGCTTGCCGTTGATTTAGAGACCGTACGGGAACCGTCCGATTTTCATTTCTACGGCATGTGTGGTCACATATTCTGCGGCGCCCGGGAGGTGCCCGGAGAAAATTGGTCGAGTGAAATACAAGGCGCCCGAAAGGGTGCCGGCAAGGTGCCGCCCGAGTGCCGGCCGGTAACCTTACGGGCTCCGTCCGATGAACACGTGTACCGATGGCTCCCGGAAGGTGCACTGCCGGGGCCCGGACGGGGTCCTCAAGGCGCCCGGCCGGGTGCACTGAACTACAGAGTGAGTCAGAAAAAATGTCCTACTTTTTAAAAGTTGTATTGTTTGAAGTATGAATATTTAATCATGGGTTTCATGATATATCTTGATAGAGTTATCCTCCCAGTACATTTAGGTACCATTTTCATTTCAATCTCTGCATGCATCACTGAATATCAGACAATCTTTACAAGACTGCCAGATCTCACTTGCGCCAAGTTACTGGGTAAGGAATAAAACAGTGCATTGAACAAAGACAGCCAGTTACTGGGCTAAAGTATTTACGATCAAGTAGAGTGTAGCGTAAATTGGCGTGGGCTCTAGGGGCAAAGCCCCGGCGGAGGTCAAGGGCGGAGCCCCCGGAAGCTCAGGGGTTTTAGGCATTTAATTACGTTCAGATGAGCATATTTTTGACACCTTATTAATAGTGAAACTGGCAGGTCATTAATTGTGGGGTTCAGGGGGCTGAGCCTCATGAAGCTCAGGGACTTTAGGCATTAAATTACGGTCAGATGAGCGTTCAGGGGCCCACCCTGGGGCCCTTGGTGGGGTCCAGAGCCCCCATAAGCTGGGGTTTTGGGCAGTTAATTACAGTCAGATGAACATATTTTGATATCTTATTTGTGACACTGGAAGGACAATAATTGGCGTGGGATCCAGGGTGCGGAGCCCCTATATTTCAGGGGTTAAGGCACAAAAAACGTAGAATTTACACAAAAGTGAGGAAACATCACGAAAATCATGTCATTTCAGCAACATTTGTAAATCACGGGTATCGAATTAGAAATAAAACAAGTTTGACTTTTATTCGGAGGAGGCAACCCCCCCCCCCCCCCCCCCATCCCCATCAGTACGCTAGTGGGTATCACGGTGATACCAACGGAATACAGATTTTCTACTATATTTATTTGGACATTCTAAACAATATTATACGAGGTCGCATAGCGACCGAGCTAGAAGATTTTTGCATTTTTATTAGTCTAAACGCTGCACTCTTGGGCCCTCCAGAGCCTAAAAGTGTGTTGCAGTCTTTAGTTAATAGTATTCGCTATACATTTTATTTATGCACTTTTTCAAATTTCAGGGGGGATGATCCCCTCCTAAAAAAATCTCCCCCCCCCCCCCCCGGGGATCGCCGCCCCTGGTAGTATCATTTCGGACTTACAACAAGCACAAACAAAACAACATAGCCCTTTTTTCAATAAACAAACCTGAGCCATTATGTGTGATGACGTATATAGAATCGGTGAGATATTCCTCCTGATCCTCAGTAGATGTTTGACGTTCATCAACAAGCTTGCGTTGCTCTACGTCTCCATAAAGAGCGCTACTCAGGACAGGGACTATTCTATCCGCATACAGATTAATCATACCAATAATAAGCGTATCAGGAAACACCACTCGGTCATCATCACAAGGTACAGCCTTGCCTGGTTTGTACGACAAGATTTCATGTCGTAATTCATCTAGCTTCCCTTTCCTAATCACCGAGCTGGAAGTAGCCATCTTTGTACATATTTCGCCTTGAATACGAGAACAAACACGTTACACACTCAATAGTATGCATATTTGTCGTATTTGTTCTATGATAAGCATGTTACAAAGTACGTCTAGTTAGTTATTACTGGGTGTATGAAGTTCTTTATACAGTGCGTCCCAGAAAAAACGAAACCGAGAAGTATCGATGTTTTATCATAACTTAATCACAACTATAATTAATGAATGATACATATTTGGGAAGCTTAGAGTCTCCTCTTTCATGTGATGCTACTCAGATAATGCATATTTTACGCATGAGTGATTAAAAGCAATTTGAAGGAAGGAAACCAAAAAGTAATTTGGCGGGCGGTATCTGAATTTCAAAGAAAAATTCATATTTCTAGAAATTTCATTTTCTGCTCTTTCATATGATACCTCAATCAAGAAAAATGAGCCAGCAATAACAAAGTTCTGTTTGTTTAAAGTAGCCCTTACATTTTCATAATTTTAACAAACGAATTCGTTTTCACTGGGTGCCTGCCGTAGCAAAAAGCAGATTTGACAAAAGACTTAACTCCGTTTCGTTGACAATCAGCCATGCATGAAGACTCTCGTCTACGGCTGATTGTCAATGAAACGGAGTTAAGTCTTTTGTTAATTTCGTTTATTGATACGGCAGGCACCCAGTGAAAACGAATTCGTTTAATAAAATTATGGAAATGCAAACACTACTTTAAACAAACAGAACTTTGTCATTCCTCACTCATTTTTCCTGATTGAGGTGTCATATGAAAGGGCAGAAACTCAACTTTCTAGAAATGTGAATTTTTCTTCGAAATTCAGATACCGCCCGCCAAATGTCTTTTTGGTTTCCTTCCTTCAAATTGCTTTGAATCATTCATGCGTGAAATATGCATTATCTGAGTAGCATCACATGAAAGAGGAGACTCTAAGCTTCTATGTACCATAGTTCTCTCCATCTTAATGGTGGAAGCACAATATTCCACGCTAGTTTCTATCCATCATTACAATGTTTGAGCCTACCATCATCATATTGAACCCTATGAAATAAGTATGGCTTTTCTTGAGGTTTCAATCATTCTTATGCATCGACCAAATTAACCATCATCATCGAGGAGAGGGGACTATGATGTTTCATATATTACTGTATGGTGTTTTATGTACGATTTGGTCTCTATACCTGAGACTATATGTTTCTTGCCATATTGAGGAATTAAATCGAATTGACTAAATATTTATATTAAAAACAAAATATATATATTACAATCTATACCTTTCAAATAGAGTTGGGTTAAAGGTAATTAATGTTTTTAATTTCACTAAAAAGACATGCATGTCCCTACGTTTTTGCTTTAAAAAGAAAACCTAATATTAAAACATAATATTATTATTAGGTACACTTCTTATATTAGCGAGTGGCTATACCTTTCATTGGCAGCATATTGTGATGTCAAAACTCAAAATGGCTGTTTAAATTCATCGCTTTCAGACAAGCTTCCCGAATACGGTATCTTTGTTGCAAAATTTGTCTGATGTTAAACTTTTCGGTTTTATACATGTATATATTTCTTGTTAAATCTTGTTGTGTATAAAAACATGCGATTTGGTTTCTTTGAAATAAATGCATTGGTCCATATGGACAGTAACAACATCAACACGGCGTGCATAGAGCACCCCTGTAGTATAGGATTTCCCGGCCAAATTCGCGTGTTCGTCATTCGAATTCATTTAGTTTGCATTTAAGTTAGCGCAGATCGGCTTTACCATGCCAATCATTCAATTTTCCAGTCTTTGTATTTAATTTAGGATTTTGGTCGAAGGGTTTCATAGATTTGTCATTCAATTTAGAAACTGCTCAACTAGCATTCAAATTAATATTCACTTGTCGAAGCGTAAGTTTTATCATTCAAATTAACACCTGTCATTCGTATTCGTAAGATTTTTATTCAAGTTAGGAATGTTAGGGGGAAGAATTGCAACAAACTTTTACAGTTTTTAAATAGTGCAGTTAAAATGCATGATTTGCCATTGGGGTCTAAGCTGTTATTCCAATTATTCATTTTCAGGACAATGCAGATGGGTGTAGTCAGACATAAAGTAAAGAAGGGGCGAAATCAAGGGATATGGCATTTCTTCACGGACATGTTCATATACCCGGACAAAGTGGGGTACCCTCAATCGCCCCTTTTTACTACAGACTCGGAATTTTACAAAAGTATTTCACATCGTCTCTTATACCCAGCACACCCCTCTGTTTTTCTTAAAGAGTTTCATAGTTTACTTGCCCGCCAGCAGATCGATGGCTAAAGACTTGGCTAAATAATGAATCATGTTCAAATTGTTGACTCTAGTCCCTACCCCAGTCACAGTATTGTACCCTTCTTCCATAATGAAATTATGATGAAATTATGATAAATTTTTGATGAAACATAAGACAAACAACTTCCTTACATGAACATTTACAAATATATTGAGACCATCAGGTCCGTAGATGCAGGTCGTTTTTTTCTTCTTAACAATCAAACTTAAATGCTGATGAATATCAGATAAATCTAATAAGTATAAGTGTATACATGCAAGAAAATGAAATATGATGAAATACACATGAAAAAACAATCTTGAAAGAAAAAGAATGAACTATAAAAAGTGTGTAATAAACGAGAAATGTATATTGACCATCAATTTAAGTGCACAAAGTGCTAATTTGAATGCTACAAATGAATTAGAATGCTAGAAGTACACCGTCGCGTTGTCAGAAAATCGTGTTGCGCCAAATCGAATGACCAAATAGCGAAAGAAGCACATTATTCATTAATTTGAATGAAACATACGTAGATTCTAACAAAAATTCCATAGATTTGAAAACTAGAAAAGGGAATATAAACCCGAGATATACCTGACTGCACTAAAACCGTCGAATGTGAACGCAAGACAAATTAATTTGAATGACAAACTCGCGAATTTGGCCGGGAAATCCTAAACTAGCGGTTAATACAATTTGCCAAGAAGTTCTAGTTTTACAGCCCTGTCGTTTTTTTGTTGCAGGAACTCGCAGAAGCAAGCGCGTACGCAGGATTTTTTTTCGAGGAGGGGAGGGGGGGGGGGGGGGGGGGATTTGAAAATCACGCCGAAAATTTCGCAACGACTCAGCCAGCCGCTGAATAAGGGGGTAAGAGCACATTTGTTGGTGTGTGTCCCAAAATATGAACATTTGGCCGATCGATATTTCGTTTCGTTTGGGGGGGGGGGGGGGGGGGGGGGGGGGGGGGTAAGGTCAGGTTTTTTGGGTCACCCATTACCACAAAAGAAAAATAAAAAAATTAATAAACAAAATCAAAGGGGGGGGCTCGAACCCCCCCCCCCCCCCCCCCCCCCCTCCAAGCGTACGCGCCTGCGCAGAAGTATACAGCGCCTAGCGCTTATATTAGGATAATTGATTTATGTGGAGGCGTAAACCATTATAAGCAATGGCAAACAAAGACAAACCATTGTCACGTTACATGAAATTGGGAAAACCCAGAGCAAAAGCGGGGTAGGAAAAAGATTAAACCAACTCGCGCGTGCAGAAGGTACCCCGTTTAAAGTGCGCCCCTAACGGTGTGGATATGCCAATTCTATGAGTAGGCCACACAGGTTGCATTGTATACATACAACCACTGTACCATGCACACGTTATTTAAGATTTGTGTGGTGTGTATACATCTTTGTCCAGATTGTGGCTTATTTGATTTTGATCTCCACCAAACAAAAGCAATGCCATCTCCACTTGCTGCCACCCGAAGATGTCATATGATCCTGAAATTACAGGCTGAGCTGGTGAGCGTAATGAGTTCGTTGATAGCGCCATCTTCGGCGGCTTGAATCAATTGTCATCAACCTCAGGTGGCGCTGTGAAGCGCTGCTGTGGTCTTTACGAGAGCACGCCATGCAACCCCATGCAACGCTTTCACCTGCCATTTGTGTTGCACCTTTCATTCCTTGTCCAGACACTTTCTTGATATCATCAGTCCAAGATATTGGTGGACGACCTCTACCCCGTTTTCTTTCGACTGCAGCTCCTTGCAGTATTGCTTCTCAACACCTTCAGATCTCCTAACAATGTGCCCAAAATAGTTTTTTCATGATTCCCCTTCTGATGGTCAAGTCTGTTCCAATCTTTTCCAGGACCCATATATTTGTCTTTTTATCTTTCCATGACACCTGCAACAGCCTCCTGTAGCACCACCATTTTTAAAGGCATCAACTCTCTTTCTGTCATTCTTTGTCATGGCCCCAGGACTCACTTCCGTAAGTCGCAATAGAGAAAGAAAATGCTCAATTATAGGGAATATAAATTTAAGGAACCGGCCAGATTCTGGAAATTTTATTTTAAAACATATTTTATTGTTCATCGAATGCACACATAAAAATAACAGAATGATAATATATACATAGTTTATCATAATATTACAATTTATAAAATGGCTCTAGTATTTTAAGCATCGTGATTGGTCAATACGCGTCACATGACATTGACAAATTTTTGATGCAAGCACGATTTTGCAGAAATGAGTGCAGAAAAAGCGCAGCAAAAAGTTATATTGCACGGCGCGTACGCGTGACCATGGAGATCCAGTGCGCGCGCGTACGTGTAGTACGCGCTCCCTCGAGTGCATTGCAATTATTGTAGGCTACGCGTAGCTAATATTGTACTCTCCATCATGATCCCCAGCGCAACGTACGCGTAGCTTAGCTCTAGCTAGCTAGCTAGAGCGGCCAGCGGGGTATTATTAAAAAGCAAATTTTTATTTTACTTTTGCCTTGGATTTAGGCCTGTTTTGACTTTTGGATTTTATAATGAAGCCAGGAATTTCAGCTGTCTGATGTAGACTCGTCTCTAGACACCCTATGCATTTTATTTTTAATAAAACAATGAATCCCGTGGACTTTTTGGTAAGCCTGCAAGGTCTAATTAGACCCTCATTTTATTTCTAGAACCAACATAACTCTAAGTTAGATCTAGATCGAACTCTGGTATACTTAAGATCTAAACTTTTGTTTGTTGCTGTTTGTGTCGCTATTTTATAAAACAAATAACGCACTTGACCCTGTTGTGCGAAACGTAAAGGCAGTGTTTGCTCGGTTTCTTCAGATGGTTCGCACTGTCAACTCGCCGCAAGCGGCTCGTTGCACAGAGCGGCACCAATCTAAAGAAACCTCGCGCGTACTGCATTCACCGCTATTGCACTCTGGGACGTGCGTTATTTGTATAATATTGGAGTTACATCACTTTAACATAAATTAAATATATAATAACAAATATCAACTTTCCATTTTTACATCTCAAACTATTACAAAAGCATAACATCATTATAAGCATTATACGTATACAGTGTATTTACTAATTATCACAGAAACATAACAAAATTATATACAGTTGTAAATTATTACTCATTTACAACAATACGATATGTTTTGCACAGAATCATTAATATTTCTAAAAATAGAGAAATACAAACACCACAAACTCATGCGCGCACACACACACACAGGCGCGCGCACGCACATGGACTAGCATCAGCTCAGCGATCGCTACCTACAAGGTGCCTGCAAGGTGTGTGTGGTGTCGGAGGGGGTGTTAACACAGATCACAGAAAGGTAATACAACTGTTTGTAATTCTGCAAGCCTTTTCTATGACCTAGTTAACAAAGAATCTTGAATTGCAGCAATGTTTTAAACATGTAACAACTACAACAAACAAGAACACAATAAAAAACGAGAATAAGTCCTCGTCATATATATTTTCCGTCGAATAAACATGTATGTTAATTATTCACGAAGTCATGAAAACTCGTCACTAAGTCACCATAATACATTTTCGGTAGGTGTTAATTATTCACCGAGTCACAAGATATATTCACCAAGTCAACATAATGTTACATTTCCATGAGGGAGTTCTTTATCAAGTGACCGTCATGTACCAAAGAGGCCTAATCAATTTTCATCAAATAAAATATTAAACATGTCTTGCCACCGTCATGCACATTTTCTAGGGATAAATCTTAACCAAGTCACGGAAACACTTCACCAAGTCATTTTAATGTCATCAGAGACGACGATCCATAGGAAGGGGGGGGGGGGCAGAGTAGCACAGTTTCTGAGGTAGCCTCAAAGTGCCCCTCTTTTACGTGTATAGGCCAAGTGCCCCTTGTAAGAATCGGCCCTTCCCCTTAAAATAACTGCTCCTTTTCCTTGTGATAAGTGCACCACCATCTGTTCATAAGATCCCCTTCCCTTTCTCACAAATGTCCCTTTTCACATTTGATAAATGTATCTATTACAATTTCATGAGCGCCCCTTTTTCATTGCAATACGTGTCCCCTTTCCACTCTCATAAGTGACCCTTTTTGCATCTCTGGTACGTGCCCCTTTTCAGGTACGAGAAGTGCCCCTTACCACCCTGATAAGTGCCCCTTTCCCGCTGATATTTGCCCCTATTCAAATCTAACAGGTACACGTTTTACCTTTACATATGCCCCTTTTCCTTTGTAATAATTGCCGCCTTCTCCTTCTGATAAGTACTCCTTTTCTTTTTTGATGAGTGTCCCTGTTCACCTTTGATAAACAACCCTTTTATTTTGACACGTGCCTCTTTTCCTTCTGATAAGTGCACCTTTTCCTTCTTATAAATGTCCCCTTTTCACCCCCAACAATTGCCACTATCAAAAAATGACAGGTACCCCTTTTTCTTTTTAATAAGCTATTTTCCATTCGCATAAGTGCCCCCCCTTTTCATCTCTGGTGAATGTCTCCTTTTAGGTGCGAAAAATGTCCCTTTTCACCTCTGACATTTTTGTCCTTTTTTAAAAACTTTGACTTGTGCCCCTTTTCCTTTTTAATAACTGTCCTTCCCCTTTTACGGATAAGTGCCTACTTTTCCTTTTTCCATATTAAACATGCACCCTTCATTCAATGCGACTTAGAGCCCCCTTTTCTTTAATTTTCTCAAGATAAGAGCTCGCTCGCTACGCCCGCTAGCATTTATAGATCATATTGCTCCGGTTGTCTTATTTTCGCTCGCTGGACGTATATAGCAGACGACAATCGGCGGATTAGACAAAACTTGGTAGTGAATTTGTATGTGAGATTCCTTTGCTAAATATAAAATACAAGAACATTTTCCATATCTTTAAACTATCATTGATATCTGATAATTAAACAGTTATTAAAATAAACCTACCAAACTACATAATACAATGAAATACTTGACTTCAAGTAGGGGAGTTGATGTGGTGCACAATTGCACCCTCTGTAAATAATCGAATAGTCCATGGCGATCATGAATATACATGTTTTTGCTTACCTCGGCAAAATGTTTGCTTATCTTCAATGGAAAGATTACGGTGGGGGGGGGGGGGGGTTGGTTGAAATGGGCATAATAAACCGATCAGAACTGATCTAATATAATTCATGTTTCTTATCCTTCGTGTGGTTGACCTAAAACCTTACAATCGTCAATGAGACATGAGGGTTCCAATGAAAGAGCTAGTGATAACGTACGTCGGGGTGGAAATTTGGGTAAAATTTCATAGGCTAACATGTTAGGCGGCTGACTCTGACGATAGGAGGCGTTGTTAAATGAGACTAAACGGAGCTTTATGATTATAATTATGTTACTTATACAGTGCGTCCCAGAAAAAACGAAACCGGGAATTATCGATTTTTTGGGTCATAATTTAGTCATATTTATGATTAATACATGACATATATTTGGAAAGCTTAGATCCTCCTCTTTCATTTGATGCAACTCATATAACGCCTTTCTCACGCATGAGTTATTAAAATGAATTTGAAGAGAGGAAACCAAAAAGTCATTTGGAGGACGGTATTTGAATTTCAAAGAAAAAGATCACATTTCTAGAAAATTGAGTTTCTGCCCTTTCATATGACACCTCAATCAGGAAAAATGAGCAAGGAATGACAAAGTTCTATTTGTTTAAAGTAGTGTTTGCATATCCATTATTTTGTCAAACGAACTCGTTTTCACTTGGTGCCTGCCGTAGCAACAAGCAGAACTGCCATGCATGAAGTCTTTCGTCTATGGCTGATTGTCAACAAAACAGAGTTAAGTTTGTTTAAATTCCATTTGTTGCAACGGCAGGCAGCCAGTGAAAACGAATTCGTTTAAATAAAATGATGGAAATGCAAGCACTGCGATTCTGAGATTTTCACAATAAAACCTTTCGGAATTTAACTCAAATTACTTTCAACACCCTTCGCCATGTTGAGTCAGTGGGAAATGTGAAAGAATGCATCTATCCCGCTTTACAACTTACTACAAAAACATAATATTGAAATATGATTACATTGAAGAAAAAAGAACATTATTTTGGTTAATAATTTACAGAATATAAAGGAGTTCAAACACAATGATATATTGAATAAAGAATATTGTTAATAAGGATTTCGATTCTTCTCTTGGTATTGATAACAATAGTCAATGAAGTGAAGAAATTGTATTATGTTTTTGAAGGCAGTAGTAAAGCGGGATAGATGTATTCTTTCAGATTTTCCATCAACATTGCGAAGGGTGTTGAAACTTATTTGAGGTAAATTTTGAAAGGGTTTATTGTGAAAATCTCAGAATCGCAGTCTTCATATGTTATAAGCAGACATGTATACAAATTTACAAAAATAGAATAATAACAATAATGATAGAAGTGATGATAACATAAATAACAGCAATAACAATAATTATAATAATAATGATGATAATATTAATGATAAAAGTAGTTGTAGTAATTACGAAAATAGTAATTGTAACATAATAATTAATAACAATAATAATAACAATAATAATAATTGTAATAATATTCTGGATTTCTATGGCACTTTACACATCGCTGAGGTCTCTAATCGCTTTACAGACGATATTTTATTAAAGACGATCCCAAACAAAAGTCATTATCAATGTTCTTAAAAATCCAAATTGTAAAGATATTCATTTACTTTTGGCAATAGGACTAACAGAAATGGGCAGTACTTCCTAAACATGACATATGAATGTGACCTGATTGCGTGTAACACACGCTTTCAAAAAGCCAAAGAAAAGTTGTGGACATTTACATACCCAAATAAGAGCCAGGCACAACTAGACTATACCCTAGTGAATAAAAAGTGGAGAAATAGTGTGAAAGACTGTCAAGCTTACAACTCTTTTGGCCCATTGAACTCGGACCATCGAATTGTCTCCACCAAAATGCAACTAAGCTTGAGAAGAATTAAGAAGGTAAAAGCCAAATCAAATCTTCCTCATGACTGGCAGCTCTTTAAATCAGATTGTAGTATTAAGGAAGCATATACAGTGGAGGTAAATAACAGATTTGAGGCATTGTTACAATGCAGTATTGTATCAAGATATCGAGAACCCTACAGCGAATGAGATCTACTCTGCACTAATAGAAGCTCACGAAGGAGCAGCCACGAAATACGTACCAAAGAGAAAGGGCAAGAAGAAACGGGTGCCATGGGAAAACGAACAGATCAGGGAGAAACGGAAATGCCTTAAGGTAGCATATAATAAAAAGAATGGCGCACCAGCTGCCGAACATGCAGAAACACTTGACAAAGCCAAGAAAGATCTCCAGGATGCATATGAAGAAGAGCAGTCGAGTTACGTAGCTCAAAAATGCACTGAGATCGAGATTGGTGTAGTCCAACAGCAGACTAGGAAAGTATGGGATATTGTAAAAGAGATCACTGGAAAGGCCTCGACCCCAGTGGATCAGCTTAGAGGTAAAACACCCCAAGAGAGACTAAACCAGTGGAAAGATCACTTTTCTAATCTTCTTGGTCAACCTCCACCAGATAACAACAACCCAGTAAGGAAGATGATCCAAAAGACACTTCCAATTAAAACAAGCGAATTTACTATTGCAGAACTCAAAGTGGCAGTTACCTCCCTTTCCAATAATAAATGCCCAGGTGTGGATGGAATCCCAGCAGAGGTATGGGAGCCTGGTGCCCTTGACCAGCAGCTTTTGGAAGTATGTAACAGAACACTTATCCATGGCGAGAAACCAGACCTGTGGTCTAGGAGCATAATAATCCCTGTACCCAAGAAAGGAGATCTCAGTACCCCTCAAAACTACCGTGGGATAGCACTGACCCCAGTAGCTGCAAAAGTATTCAACAAAATGCTTTTGAATAGAATCCGTCCTCACCTGGAACCCCTTCTCCGCAAGAACCAGAATGGATTCCGTCCATGAAGATCTACAGTGGCGCAAATTCTAACTTTGCGAAGACTGGTGGAAGGTATTAAAGCAAAGCATCTGACAGCAGTGCTTACGTTTGTGGATTTTAAGAAGGCCTTTGATTCAATCAATAGAAAGAAGATGTTAGAGATCTTAAGAGCCTACGGAATACCACACACAATAGTTACTGCAGTAGGGGTGATGTACAAAGATACTACAGCTCAAGTAC
Organism: Strongylocentrotus droebachiensis; assembly: GCA_035222895.1. Lineage (NCBI taxonomy): Eukaryota > Metazoa > Echinodermata > Echinoidea > Camarodonta > Strongylocentrotidae > Strongylocentrotus > Strongylocentrotus droebachiensis. The sequence continues at coordinate 116,290 of JAVYIG010006122.1, forward strand.
GGTCACCAGATGTAGAGACTGACTCCTTTACCATCTCAGCAGGAGTGCTTCAAGGAGATACCTTAGCACCATACCTGTTCATCATACACTGTAAACAAATAATAGTCGAAATAACTCAATAAAATTGAGGAAAAGAATTGCCTTATTTTTATTAAGTAAATATTACCTACGGCATCTTAAGTAGAATTTACTTATTTTGCTGAATAAATTTTTACTCAGTTAAATCGAGTTACATTAACGTAAATAATTTAAGTATTGTAATCATTTTAGATAATTAAAAAAAAGCTATGATAGAATTACATATTGCACGATTTGGTACCCATCTAATCTAACAAGTAACATCCACTAATCATTCACTACTTCTATTTAAGATTTAACCGTGTATCTACAACCATCACAAACTATTACATACGCTTCAATTCGACACATATTGAAAGGCTCCACATTTTATATATACTTGATCGTAGCATCTTAAAAGGAAAATTGGTTGACAATTTCCTGAAATATCAATTTTTGATTTGTTTTGAACTGGGTAACAATTAAAAATTGTCTTGCCTTTGCTTAGCCATGTTAAATGAATTAGTAAATGTTTTAAAGTCCTTAAATTTTCATTCAACCACAAAAAAGAATTGTTTTATTTAAAAAAGAGTTTAATTTGGTCTTAATGAATATTCATAAATTATGTAAATATTTCTATTACGCACTGCATCGGTCCTTACTTTAAAGAGATAAGAATAATCAACATAAATTGTTTGAGTAATACGTATAATTTCTGATTTTGAGTTAAAATTACTAAATTAATACAAGCTGAAATTACTTAAAGTTCTTATGTATTTGATTTTACTTAAATATTCCACGTATGTTCTACTAAATTGAAAGTTTGAGTTAGCAAGACTTAAATTTAGTGCGTAAGTGGCAAAACTAATGTTTTCAAGTAAATTCTACATGGAAAAAATACGTAAAAATTACCAATGAACAAATTCTTTTTTACAGTGTAGCATTGGATTATGCTCTAAGTATGGCTACTGAAGGGTTTGAGAATCTAGGCTTCACCCTACAGGAAAGGAAAAGTAGCAGATATCCTGCTGTAATGATCACGGATACCGACTTTGCTGATGATATTGCACTAATTTCAGACAATCTGGAAAAGGCACAGGAGCTCCTAGAAAAAGTAGAGTCTGCAGCAAGCCAAGTCGGTCTACAAGTAAACAGTACTAAGACAGAATTCATGTTGTACAACCTTCGTGAAGGCGAGATTTGTACTGCTGACAGGACAAAGTTGAAGCAGGTCCAAAACTTTCAGTACCTTGGCTCATGGGTTGATCAGTCAAAACAAGAACTGAATATCCGAAAGGCAAAAGCCTGGACTGCTTTAAACAAGCTGACAGCCACCTGGAAATCAAACCTCGGTAGAAAACTGAAAGTCCGCTTCTTTAGGGCTACAGTGGAAACGGTTCTGCTCTATGGATCAGAAGCCTGGACTTTGACAGGTAGCCTGGAAAAACAACTGGATGGTTGCTATACGAGACTTTTGAGAGCAGCACTAAATGTTAACTGGAGGGACCATGTGACCAATATAGAATTGTATAGGGACATTACACCGATCTCAGCCAGACTGAGAGACCGCCGCCTCCGTTTCAGTGGGCACTGCTGGAGGAGCAAGAGTGAAATCATTTCACAAATGCTCTTCTGGGAGCCCTCAAGGGGCAAACGCACCAGAGGGCGCCCAGCAATGACTTACATTGACCAGTTAGAAAAGGACACCTGTCTACCAAGGCAGGAGCTCTCAAAGATCATGGAGAATATAACTGAATGGATAAAGCTTGTCAAATCAGTGCGAGTACGCTCGACCTAGTAGTATACTCAAAACACTTTCTGACCATTAAGGCGGAATTGCAGTACCATTTTTACCATTTTGCCAAAAGGAGCTAAATCCATTTTTGTTACTTCTGAGAAGAAAAAATTGTGTTTACCAGATTTTGTGCAAGCGTCTATGGAAAAGTGATACCTGTATAAGAAGGTGCATTTTGTCATAATTGCTCCCCATATTTAGGTAGATAATTTTGTTGAAAGACGGGTACTTTAGTGAACAATGTTCTGATATCAATAACTCAATTTTCATCAAAAATGGATTAAGCTCCTTTTTAAATTAAGCTCCTCACAAGGATGAGATTACTCTGGATTAGCCAATTTATGAACTGACTTTCATTATTTCATTTATTTGCACCGGTGCACAGTGGGCAAGGGAGGAACCAAAGTGCGCCAAAACTCATGTTTGGGGATTTATTTTTTATAAATCCAGAGGAAATGTTTGGATTTCCAGGGATTTTCGCTTACATTTTTTTACCAACATTTTCTCTGATGTCTAAGCTTTAAGTTGATAGCAGATTTGGCTGCCCGATTCTGCCCGTTATTATGTTAGAGCCGTTTTTCTTGCAACATTGCCCCGAAAAATGTGTTTATTTTGGTCCGCGGTGTCAGAACAAGTGTCACGCGCCCCCTCGCCCCGTGATTTATGACCACGAATCCTTCATGATTCAGCCGCGGACCAAAAAAACCCACATTTTTCGGTGCAATGTGGCAAGGGAAATCGGCTCTAACATAACAACGGGCAAGATCGGGCAGCCAAATTTGGTATCAACTTAAAGCTTAGACATCAGAGAAAATGGTGGTGGTACACCGCGGAGATCCAAACATTTCCTCTGGATTTATAAAAAACATGGATAATTAGTCCATTTTTCAGTGAATTACCCTATAATACATCATGAAGATTGTGTTTCTATTAATTTTAACCCATTCATTCAACGAAATGAACTATCAGGAATATGTGAGAGCAATTTCATATCAATAACTTAAAAACTTCATGTTGAATTGAAAGATTTATAAAATAAGTCACTTTTGCACTAAAACTGTGAATATGTAGGATTTTGCTGTTTGAAGTAGTAAATTTATACCCTTATTGTGCATACCGGAATTAAATATATCACTGAGGTATTCCTCTATGTATTACCTTTTAACTGGGCAAGAAAAACATTTGGAAAAAAAAATCACCCTAACTTAGTTTTGGCTCACTTTGGTTCCTCCCTGGCCCACTGTGCGGTGTTGCGAGCTAACGACGTATCAATTAAAACAAAGAAGGGGAATGATCGAATCTTCCGGGAAAACTTTGTGAGTCACCTTCAGCGTGACGACCAATCGGTTTTACTAATAAAGAACGGCCATTGAATGGAAACTCCACAGCATTTTGTTAAGAGCATTTATATTACCTATATAATCCTTGCTATACATGGAATACCAATCGATGTAATTCATCTGTTTTATATTATAAAGAGTGAAACATTTTTACAATGTTTTAACATGTCCATAAGTCAATATAATTTGATGTATACAAATTATTTGCGAATTATCTGAAAGTTCTGCCTCCAACTCTTCATCCGTATTATATATCCATTTTTATCTATTTATCTATCTATCTTTCTCTCTATCTAACTATATATATATATCTAAGAATATTTGTTCTCGTTTTCTTTTTCTTCCCCTCCCCCGCCCTCCCTCTCTCTCTCTCTCTCTCTCTTTCTTCCTCTCTATTCTCTTCTCTCTCGCGTTCCTTATTCCGTTCTTCTTTTCTTTTTCTTCCACGCCTTTCTAGGCGTTTTCTTTGATTTGTCGTTCTAGTACTTCTCCCTCCCTTTTCATTTGCAATACCCAGTCTTTACATTGCTTCGTCATCTTTTTTATAACACGCTTATCCTTATTGTTTTCCGTGTGCTTTTAGCAACTCTTGCACCCCTTTTTCAGGTTTCGGCGAAGAACGCTGGTTTTTAATAAATTTGTCTTTACTGGACAAAAGATTTAAGCATAATATTATTGTTTTGTTTTTCCAACGAATATTTCACTATTTCTTCTTAACTTAACTATTTATGTATCCATCCATTTATCTATTTATATATCTATACATCAAATCTATCCATCTATCCATCTATCTATCTGTATATCCCTCTTTCTATCTTTTCATCCATCTATCTATATATCTGTGTATCCAACTATTTATCTATCTATCCCTCTCTTTCAGTTCATCCCTTTATATATCGTATTACTTATTTATCTTTCTATATACATTTCTATCTGAGTTTGAGTTTGAGTTTGAAGCTTTATTATCCAAACAAAAAGCACATTAATATAACAATCAATTGTGAACGTTTAACATTGAGAGGATAAATGGAACCAGAAGATAGCATTTAATGCTGATCGTGTCTGGTACCACTAACACACAAAAGTATCACAGCAATGAATGAGAATGTAATGAATAAGTATGAATAACTATTGAATACATACTTAAGCTACAAGCTATTCTACATCTACGCTAAAATATGTCCTGTTATTAAATACAAAGCTTTGGTATTTTTCACTAAATAAAAAGATAAAGAATTATATACGTGTAACATAATATTTACAAAAAGGCAAGAACCTCGGTTCAAAGTTAAAAACAATTATTCTATTAACATTTGTGATATTAGAGTTCTACGAAAGAAAGACACTGACACATGGATGTGGCCCATTAAAACAAATACTAGCATACACGGGGCAAATTGTACCGGCATCATCAATTAGGGAATCTTTATCGAAGAAATGGTTATCAAATTTTCCCAAATTAGTTGAGGTTTTTGTTTGTTTCGGGGAACATTTATTTTGTGACGCAAGGTAGGAGTTCAAATTTGTCGTGTATTATTAATACAACTTTAATTCAGTGTTTAACAAGTAATCAAGAACGGCTAAAAAGAGAGCAAAATGTGTGTGTGTTCGTATTTAATTTCACCTTTATTAGAGCTTGCCCAAAGCTTAGGCACGAAACCATTTCTGAAACTACACACTGATGATTTTCCAAAATGAGCACTGCTAGTGGAAATCTTCCACAATGTTCACACAAATTAATACGCATACAAAATACATAACCATTTTCGTAAAATAATCAAATTACATGTATATGCGTAAACAGTGCCTCGTTACAAATTATTTCATTCATCTTTTACCTGCATACTTAAAGGTGGAACAAACATTTTGCACCCCGTACAAATTAGGGGTTCGGTGGGTTCGCGCGACCCCCCCCCCCTATTTTTTTCCTTCTCAAGTTTACATGTTCACTCACTATGCTCGCTCGCAAATGATTTTCAGGCCTTTCAGTACGCAAGCGTACGCACATTATACACACAAATAATATTCAGAAGTCAGCATGACCTGGTGTAATCCTTGAGCCCAATAATGTACATTATTTCAAAATACGTGATATCGCACATTTGCAATATTGAATGTTCATTGTTTTTTTCTCTTGATGTTATATCATCAAAGACTTGGAGTAAATGAATCCCGGAAACCTTATTTATTCTCGGAGAGAGGAACATCTCAATTTTGAAAAAGCATCATTTTAAACAGAGAGGGGGTCATCTGAGTCATCAACCTATTTCTCGAGAGTGAGAGAACATGTTTGAGGGTAGGCCAACATTCATTAATCTGATGCGACACTACGCGACTCTTGCTGAAAAACTGTTCAATATGAAGAGCGCCACCTGTAGGCTTTTTTTTCATTGACGACTCTTCAAATGTTCTGCAACCAACTTACCCCCACTTTGCCCTGTTTTTAAATTATGATTACTAATTTAAAATCGTGAACATGCGGAATTTAAACTCGTTGACACCCCTCTCTCTCTCTCTCTCTATCTCCCATGGAAAAAAGCATGCGATCGCTAATCTTTTCTAAGTCTCACTATTCCCTTTCCTACCCTTTCTTCCTCTTCCTCCTCCTACCCTTTACTTCCTCTGCCTTTCTCTCTCTCTCTCTCTCTCTCTCTCTCTCTCTCTCTTTCTCTCTCTTATATTTTATACTGATGCTTTCACAATGATCTTGCAAATTGCCAAAGCCTTAAATGTATAATGTATAATTTGAGATGTAATATGTGAATAATATCAATCATGGGAGCAACTGAATCAGATTTAATTGTGCAAAATCTTGTGTGCTTCTTTATTGATATATCGATCAATACCATGGCAACCTTATAACCATGTTTGTATGCGATCCATGTTTTTAAGCAAAAACATTCTTTTTTTGTATGCACTACCCTACCTTTTATTAAGTAGGTCCCCCCCAAAAAAAAAAATCTGCATTTTACCTACAAAGTATAATTTGTATAATCCAATGTAACATTTATTTGACATTTTATACTTCCTGGAATTGGTGTCGTGGTCGAGTGGTTAAGTCACCGGACTGTCGATCACAAGGTCCGCGGGTCGATCCCACCGCGGTACTAATGTCCTTTGGCAAGACATTGATCTACATTTGCCACACTCAACCTAGGTGATATAAATGGGTACCTTGAAATGCTAAAGCGCTGTAATGGCAGCACAGCTAAAACCGGAGTAATAATTTCCAAGTTTGGAAGCGCTTAGAGACTTTATTGTAAGTCGCGCTATACAAAAGCTGAGTATTATTTTTATTGGTGTCGCTTATTGTCTCTGTTTCTGTTATTAAAGAAAGTAAACTAGCCATCTGGCTATGCAATTTACACCACAACATCTAATTCATTCGAATTTCAAACAAATAATTATATTTATATTCATATATTGTATAAGTTCAACATAATTTTATTACAAATATGGTTATAATATTCAGATTTCTGAATATGTACCTAGTAATGTGCCATAATGTACAGCGAAGACGATACGACAAATGCTCCGGCGGTGGTTGCTCCAGGCTTTATTTCATCAGGGATGTGGGGTTGGGGTTGCATTTAGGTTGGGGGCTGGGTTTGTGCTTGGTGTTGGTGTTAGGTGCGGTGTAGGTTTCTTGTCCGGGGTTGGGATCGGGAGTTTGATTAATGTACTGGATTGCCACACGGAGTAGCCGGAGTAGGTGTCATATAAGCACAATTAAACGTTCTATGTACAAAACGAATTGAAATTTTACTACCAAAATGTTATTACGCAACTGTATTACGTGAAATTTAACTTTTTCACTGATGTATACTTTGTTTTTGTTTTTTAAACTGCAATTCAGCTCTCCAGCCGCGAATGTTTTTTGAATGAATTAAAGCATTTTAAATAAGCAATGACAATTCAATTTATGACACTTATGTACAGTCTGTTGGGTATTATACATTCAAAGTTTATATTTTGTACATCTGTTTGTTCATCACTTTAATATTTATTATTCATTCATGTTTTTCGTCATTGTTTCATGTATTCATTTACTTCTATCTACTCAAACTTGCGGTAGATACAAAACTAAAAACGAGCGTTGCAACTTGTTTATTGAAATAGTACGATTCTTTTGCTTCGAATTATTTTTTTTAAGCAATAAAAAGAAATATGAAATTCGAACATTAAATGATTGACCATAAATAATATTTTTTGGAGAGATTAAAGTTTTAAATATACAAATTTTGCTCCGGCTGTAATAAATGGATTTTGTTATAATTGCTAACATTAATTGAAGTTCTGTATCATGTAACTTACCAAAACAGAAATCAAAATCTACTCTTTGAAAGAAATCACGCTCTGCATGCAATTCTTGTCATAATT
>JAVYIG010006123.1:0-123857 GCA_035222895.1 Strongylocentrotus droebachiensis
TTTGTTTTCAAAGAGTTACGTAAGTTGAATGTATCAAAAAGTACTGGGTTAGACTTGATTCCAGCTAAATTTCTAAAAGATGGTGCGAAGGTTTTATTTAAGCCTCTAAGTTACTTAATGAACCTATCTATCTTGACGAGTACTTTTCCAGAGGATATGAAAATAGCAAAAGTGACTCCACTTTATAAAAAGAAAGATAAAACTGATGTTAGCAACTATAGACCTATTAGTGTTTTAAGCGTAGCATCAAAGATTCTAGAAAAATCGGTCTGTGTTCAAATTGAAAGATACTTCAAAGAAAATGATATAATTTATGAATTTCAATCTGGTTTTCGACATGATTATTCGACTGAAACATGTCTAATTCATTTGACTGATTATTTGAGGAGAGAGACTTCACAAGGGCGCTTAGTTGGTATGGTGCTCCTTGATCTGCAAAAAGCTTTTGATACAGTTAATCATTGCGTCTTATTGAAGAAGTTACAACTAATGGGTTTTGATAAGGGAAGTTTAGATTGGTTCAGATCCTACTTATCTAATCGGAACCAAGTAGTGGCCATTCATGATATTCGTTCCAAACTAATGCCTATAACATGCGGTGTTCCTCAGGGAAGCATTTTAGGCCCAATTCTATTTTCAAGTTATATAAATGATATGTGTATTATTTTGTATAAAAGACTTCAAACTATTATTGTACGCAGATGACAGCGTACTACTCTATTCAATCCTGATCCTAAATATATTGAGGAAAAGCTCAGTGAACAGCTGTCTACGTGTTTCGATTGGATGACTGATAATAAGCTTTCTTTACACTTGGGAAAAACAGAAAGCATTTTATTTTGTTCTAAAAGTAGTTCTAAAAATTCATTTGAATTCAAAGTGACTCACAATAATCAAGCAATCAATAGAAAAGAGTCTGTGAAGTATTAAGGCATTAAGTTGGCTAGCGCAATTTCATTTTCATCTTTAGTAGAATCAGTTGTAAAAAAAGCAAATTCTCGTCTGAAATTTTTGTACAGATATCAAAGTTGTATGGATTTAAAAGCAAGACGTACACTCTGTTTTGCTCTTATTCAATGTTTATTTGACTATGCTAACCCTGCATGGTATAGTAACATAAACAAGTCAGATCAAAAGAAGTTGAAGATTATACAGAACAAAATGGTGAGATTTATCAACTGTTCTGGTCCAAGAACTCATGTTGGCTACAGCGAACTTTCTAAAGCTGGTTTTCTTGAAGTCGACCAAAGATCGAAACAACTCGTATTGCATCACGTGCATAAAATATATCATACTAGGTCGAATCATTATATTCGATCCAACTTCGATCTTGTTACTGACGTACATGATTATAATACAAGAAATAGACGATTCAACTTTAACTTACCAGAAAGATTAGGTAGTATTGGAAATTCGTTTTATTACAATGCATAAAACATTGGAATTCCCTTCCCAATGGTGTAAAAGAAATAGGAAACTATGATCATTTTAAGAGGAAATTAAAGGAATACCTAATACTTGACAGTCAGAGAAGAGAAGTGAATGACATGTATATGATTGAAATTTTTATTCTTCTGTCGGTTCATACTTTTTCATGTTGTATATACTTATGTTTTCGTACGTTATAGAAATTCTACAAATTCATCATTATTTTCTTCTTCTTCCTTTTCCTCTTTTTCTTCTTCTCCTTCTTCTTTTTCTTCTTGTACTTAATATCATTTCTATCATCAGTTTAATGTTATTATTATTATTATCTTTAATAAGTAGTTCTTTTAATTTTCTTATCTGTCTGTAAATATTACTATTTTAACTTATTAATTTTATACATGTCTGTAAGGGACCCCACTGGAAATAAGCTCTCGAGCTTCGTGGGTTATCCTGTTCAAGCTGACTTATTTTTGATCTGTTATTATTGTATATTGTTGTATGTTGGAAGCTTGTCGAATAAAAATCAATCAATCAATCAACGACAAGAAAGGAGAAGTAAAACAGATAAGAAGAAGGAAAAGGGGGAAGAAGCAGGACAAATCATGACCGTAACGATATTGTAAAGATATTAGATATAGGCCTACACTTTTATTTAGACGTGGGAAGCCAGGAAATAATTAATTACAAAGGAATCTTAAGTAAATTTAAAAGCTACTTATGTGGTGGAAACAAAGAGATTTGACTCTGATGGGGAAAGTTCAACTAATTAATATTTTTGTTCTATCAAAATTAGTATAATATTATGTATCCTCACTCACAACAGTACCGCCCAGGGCATTTTGTAAAACTGTTAACACTTGATTTTTTTTCTTTAATGGAATGGAAAAGATAAAATCAAACTGAGTACTATGTTTTTAGATAACGATAATGAAGGTCTTAAATTGACAGATTTTCAATTATTTACTCGAACACAAAGAATCATGTGGATGAAAAAACTTTTAGCAGCCGGAGATTCAAATACGATTTGGAAACGCTATTTCAAATACCTGACTAGAAAATTTGGCGGCCTCTTAACATTTTTCAGTAATGTATCGTCAGATTTACTTGGACTGTCATTACCAGACTTTTACCGTTGCATGCTAGAGGCTTGGCTTTGGACAACAATAACAACAAAAAAGCTTAGGGAAATTCAACATAAAATGTTATATAATTTTAATTTATAACATGTACAAATATAGCTCCTATACACTTTCAAACATTCAGTGAGCAATCTTTGCTCCTTTTGCAATAAAACGAAGATTTTTATGAACATCTGATTTTTACCTGTGAGAAGGTAGCAAGTATTTAAAAGAACTGCGGTGACCTTTTTGCTTTAATTATCAGCGTTAGCAAAACATCTACACTTGCAAGAAATTAATATCGGGATAAAAGGATCCAATGCGGGAGAAGAACAACTGTTAAATCACATTATTCTTTTAACAAAACATATGATTGTTAAGTAAAGTTCAACTAAAAATAGACCCCCAATTCCTCAAGAAATTAACAAAAAGAGTTTGAGATGTAAATATGGAAAGTTGCGATTTGTTATTATATATTTCATTTATGTTAAAGTAATGTAACTCCATAATCTTGTAATATTATGACAAATTATGTAAATTTTATCATTCTGTTATTATTTATTGTGCATTGAATGAACGATAAAATAACTTTAAAAACAAAAACAATAACATCTATTTTTAGAATTTCTCATATTTGAACTTTATTTTCCGAAAGAACATCAAAAATAGTTGTCCAAATTTTGAAAACTAATTGAATATGTTAAGTATTGGTCGAGATATGCCCATTCGAATAAATAGATTTCAATAGGAAATCACTCTTATTTTGCTCTGCATAGTTCGTAATGTAATGAACCAGAGCAAAATAACAGTGATTTTCCCATTTAAATAAAATAAATTCATTAGAATAGGCATATATCAACCAATACAAAGTTTTATATGGGGTCATTAATTTGGTTCAAATGAACATATTGGAAGCATATGCGATCCTACAATATTCAGTGATCGTTGTTCCGGTTGAAATCGAGTCTAAAGTGATGAAATTGTTAATAATAAACTATTTATGTTGTATAGCGCCCTCTCAAGGTCAATATATTATTTTAGCTATAAAACAATGTTATTTGCCAAAAACCGACCGATTAGCTATTACTGTTTGGAATATAAATATCACAACTGCATATTCTGAGATTTTCATAGTCGCAGCTACCATCGTATGGCCGTAGGCGCTATTTGAAATTCATCAAAAATTACCGGGAGCACCGGTAAATTTTTATATTCAATTTTTCTCGAAAGCAGAAGTGTTTTAGAGGCTAAGTTTTGTGTTGCTTGTAATACATCCACCGGGCATCCAAATATATCCAAATTGTAAAGAATCATTATCCAGCCAATTTTCAAAATTTACCAAAACTTTGTTATACCTTTAACATATTCAATTGGTTTTCAACATTTGGACATTATTTTGTATGCTCCTTCGGAAAAACAAATTTGGAAACTCTAAAAGTTGTTATTTGATGAAGTCACACTCGACCACTCGATCTATCAGAAGAGTTCAGCCGCATCACAAAGCTAATCCAGGTATAGGTCTATTGACGGGTAAACTGGTTCATAATTAGTTGTTACCAACTTGGCACTCGATCGGGAACAACTTTCAATGAAGGAGGATGAGAATTCGTAATTCCCTTTGTTTATCTTGATGCCATAAACACTTAATATTTTCACGAACCACCCTGACCCCCCCCCTAGCTATTAAAGCCATTACGGCAGTGGCGTAGACAGGTTCGTACACCTGGGGGGATGACTCAGGGGCGGATCTAGCATTTTGCTAAGGGGGGGGTCGACCAAAATAATGACGGTGCAGAGCATCGTCCACGAGCCGCGAAGCGGCGAGCCGATTTTTTTGGGGGTGTTTATTTGAACCCCGTAAGTGATGTTTTCCTGGCATCTATTAACACAATGGAGACCATAAAAAGCAGTGCATGATAACGTCTTTTTAAATCAAGTAACAGTTAAATACACAGTTATATCCAGAGTTATCATGTGTTTGGTTAAGTTACCAGATGAGTTGAATATCTTCTCACAATATTTGCACTTGAAAGGGTTTCTCTCCAGCGTGCGTTCTTTTTTTTTTTTTTTTTTTTTGAGCCGCCCAAGGGGGGGGGGGGGGTTTAAACCCCCTAAACCCCCGTAGATCCGCGTCTGTTTAATCTTGTGGTTATCTTGTGGTTTCCAAACCACAAGATAACCACAAAATACTTGTAAGATTTTCTTTTTTTTACCGTCTGAATTGGCTTTCAACGTGTGAATGCGGCTAATAACAATAAACACAATTACAATAATGATGAGGATTATTATTATCATCATCATAATTATTATTATTATTAATATTATAATTGTTATCATTATTATTATTACTATTATTATCATCATTATGATTATTAAGTAAGCAAATATCATTCCCCAAAACCTGGGGGGGGGATGATTGTACGTGCCACCCCCCCCCCCCCTCATCTCCCCCGTTGTCTACGCCCCTGCATTACGGAAAGTAGGACGCCTAGAATTAACGTGCAAAATAGGTATTTTCTTAATTTAGTTATCTCATCATTCTCTCTCTCTCTCTTTAAAAAATCTCTTGCTTTATATCCCTTCCTTCCTATGCCCCCCCTCCCATTCTCTTTCTCTCTCTCTCTCTCTCTCTCTCTCTCTCTCGATCAACCATTCTCTCTCCCTCCTCTTGCAATTCGTTCCTGTCTCTATGTATAACTTTATTATATTGCGGTAAAGAATTCTAATAAAGTTCTCTAAAAATAATGATTCTTTGAATGTTCAATATATCTTAAATGTCTTTGGACTTTTGATAATAATAATAATAATAATAATAATAATGATAACAATATATATAAAAGCGCAACATATCCATCTCTATATTAATCTATAGGAGTTTGCGGCTGCTTAATAACTTATTTTATCATTTGAGCGTGTAATGCAGCTGAGGCGAGTTTCAAATTAAAAGGACAATTTAAAAGAACTAATTACGGCAAAGAATTTTATAAACACGGATGATTAAACCTTATCAAACTTTACAAGTGTGTTTAACAAAGGAATTTTTTATATTGGCACTTGTTATATGCACTGCATAAGCGGCTGGAGTATACTTATCACGGAATCTACCCAAAAGTGCCAATTCCATGAAAGCATGGCTATCATTCGGAGTGCTATAACTTGTTTCTATGCTCTCATATTCTGCATTGGGGTCCCTAGTAATATCATCATTTTAGCCGGCTACTCCAAGAAGAAGAAGAAGAAAAATGGTACGGATATTTTCATCATGGGTCTAGCTGTTATTGACTTCCTTTGCTCCGCAATAGCCATCCTAAAGTTCAAAGTATGGGTGGAGAGTAACTCTTTTTGTAAACTCCAATTTTTTTTAAATGTATGGTTTTCATGTGCACAAATGGCACTGACGCTCGTCATCAGCATTGACCGGTACTTAGCGGTGTGTTTCCCCATCCACCGCCGACCAACAGTGCGTCGAGCCGTCACCATTGTCGTGATCACCGATCTGTTGATGTTTCTAATCATGACACCGTCTCTTGTGGGGACACACTATGACGACTTCATCAAAGACTGCATGTATACGTCGAGTATCAATTGGTTCACTCAGTACGACAAATACATCGGACAGGGGGTTATCGTAATCTGTATCCCTACTTCGTCCTTGCTATATTTTCGCGTTATCTACGCGCTGCGTCGCCAGTCGAAAGTGCGTGCCATGCTCATTTCAAACCCGGCTACAACCACAGCTGCACACAACGGACCAGGTGATCGCTCTACTGTTCTTAACAGGGATGGAATCGCGGTCTTTACGTTATCAACTGGCAATGTATCCGATCAGAGGGGTAATAGCAACCTGCTTATAGATGAGGGGGGTGTGACCCAGCACCAAACAGGTGCGTCTGGTATCCAAAATGGCTTCAGCAACATAGGCGTGCACCCTAAGCACCTGCAGGGTGAACTTAAAGCAGAGGGAGAGAGTAGAACAGCTGCGACAGTTGCCTTAGATCAAGAGCCACCAAAAGCAGTCCACGACGAGACCGAATCGGTGCAATGTCAGGAATCAGGAAATGTTCCTGACGCTCCCGATACGGCGACAGCAACCGTTCTCACCGCCGCGCCGCTAGCCAGGAAGCGGACCGCCGAGCCTAACGCTATCAACACCAACCGACAAGCAGAAAAGAGACTAACACTAATGCTAGGCTGTGTAACTGTCATCCATGCTGTCAGTCTGATACCAATGTTTGTTGGTCGGTATGTTCCCATCGAGACAAGACGAGCCTTCATGAACCGGTCTAATCTACATCACACCGTTTACGCCATCTTCTTTCGTCTCTATGAGATTAACTCTATAATCAATATTTTCGTCTACTGGAAACTAAACAGGCGCTTTCGGAAGGATTGTCAAGAAATCTTTGTCCAAGTCAAACGGATCATCTTTAAGTGGTAAACACCCTCAAACAACTTGAGCGTAATTCAGAGACCAACCAAGAACAACATTTCCGCAATCGTAATAAGTAAACCATCATTCATTGATCTTGCAATTTTGGAAAATGTATTCAAATTTTATTGCTCCCAGGTTGCATGGAAATTTTTGAGGATCTATAGACTTTATTCTCTTCCGAATTTTTCCGGGCGTCTTTTCATTTCGTTACACATTTCTATAAATCGCTTTTAGCTTTTTGCTCGCGCTCTCTCTCTCCCTTTCTCCCACTCTCTCTCTTCCCCTCTGTCCCTTCATCCTCTCTCTGTGTGTCTCTCTCCCTTTCTCTTTCTCTTGCTCTCTTTCCCTCGCATCCTCCGCTCTCTTTCTTCATCTATCTCACATATCTCTTTATCCCTTCTTTCAATCCACCCTTATCACCTTAGTCACGCCGACAAGACCGACACCAGACCTTACAAGTCTGCTTGGAGTCCCAAGTCCCTGGTTTGGCGTAACCCGCGTGTGGTATATACGTGCCCCGTTTACCTTCGTGGCCACGCCAATGTTCATGACGTTTTCTCTCAATTCAATTCAATTCATTATCGGTTTTATTGTTAATAAAAAAAGCACATAGCAAAACTCCAAGAGCTAACATTGTCATAAAAGGGAGGGTATGTAAGGAAGAGAGAGAGAAGAAGAAGAAGAAGAAGAAGAAGAAGAAGAAGAAGAAGAAGAAGAAAAAGAAGAAGAAGAAAGAGTATCAAAAAGGATATTCATCATGATCATGTATATTATATTAAATGTATACTAAAACAGGGCTCTGAGGCTAAATCAGAAACGAGGTTGAACAAAATTCAGAAAAACATGAAGTATGTGTTTACAATTCACATGTATTTAATTAAGTACTTATGATTGTCAATTATATTTTGTTCCTGTGAAATTACTGTGAAGCAAGATTGTAAATGTAAATATAAACAATATGGACACAATACAGAAATGAAATGAAATGAAATATTTACAGTAAATTACCAGAAAACATGAAATGAGGTTACCACATGTACATTGACTAAGATTTAAAGTGGCTCCGACACGTTGGACATGTTTATCTGTATACAGCGACAATGTTCTTTTTCTATATTTAAGCTTTCATTGTTAATGGTTAAAACTTTGTTAATACATTTTGAATAAAGAATAAGTCGAAATGTTTAAATCTCCGATTACAGTAAAATTGCATCATGCACATTACATAGATTAAAATTATATTTATACAATACCCCCAAAATAGAATGATACTAATGCAGTTTTTCTTTTTAATGGATTCTTGCGGTAGGCCAGGCAGCTTTTCTGTATGGAGTCTTGCGGTTGGCCAGGCTATCGCACGATTCCATATTATTAAAGCTGCATTATAGTATGCGAAATACTAATCCTTTTCTTTTAAAATCGGTATTTGAATGGGCATTATTCTTCTCTATACAGCCTCAAGTATTATGATGGCGTCATTCATTATTTCAATAAAATGGAAGTACGGTTGAAGTACTTATAGTCCGGCAGCCAAATCCAGATTATTGGCCTAACCTTGTTTTAGGGTCTATAGTTTTTTTTTCAATGGATTATGATTGCCTAAACCTTCTATTTGAAGAATCCGATTGCTGACACTCTGTCAGCCTTGAGCAATTTAAGATATGTGACGTCATACAAAATGGCCGCCAGAGTACTTGATTTTTCTCTAAAAATATATAATAAATATATAATAGGGCTTTTTCTACAATTTTGGGCAGCCAAATGTCTGTATCTCTCTAGGACCATCACTAAAAATTGTTTCGTGATGTTGCACGGCCATATATGACAAGCTAATTTGCATATTTTGAAATAGCGCCCTCTATAAATATATTAATTTTGCATAAAAATAGGTGTGCCAGCCAAATGCCAATTTCTTATTTCTCAATGGATTATGACTGCCTAAACCTTCTATTTGAAGAATCCAATTGCTGACACTCTGTCAGCCTTGAGCAATTTAAGATATGTGACGTCATACAAAATGGCCGCCAAAGTACATAATTTTTCTCTAAAAATGTATAATAAATATAAAACAAGGATTTGTCTACAATTTTGGGCTGCCAAATGTCTGTATCTCTCTAGGACCATCACTAAAAATTGTTTCGTGATGTTGCACGGCCATAGATGACAAGCTAATTTGCATATTTTGAAATAGCGCCCTCTATAAATATATTAATTTTGCATAAAAATAGGTGTGCCAGCCAAATGCCAATTTCTTAGATCTACGTGACGTTAAACACATATTATATGCTTCGTATGCATGAAATAATTACGATTGTGCTGCATTTATCTTACATATTTTTTGGTCTAAATTACATGTAAAGAAACCAAGATCTACAAGAGAATCAGTGAGAAGTGATTTTACGGTACATTATTGTTCCATTCATAGGCTTTATTTAGACCAGCATTGATCCAGCGTCAGTGAATGATGATAAAGCATTTGGCATCGGTACCAGACAGATGCATGAGTTTTAACAGAAGTAACCTGGTGGATTCTATGACACAATTTCCAAGAAAGTCTACAACGGGTACCTGACAGAAATTGTCAGCCCAGACACCAACTGTAAACCAAAGTGTTTCTGGAGTTTCATAAACGGCAAGCGATGCGATGCTTCAGGGTTGGCTCCATTGAAAAAATCTAATGGAATGACTTACTCAGATAGCCTCTCAAAGGCGAACATTCTAAGTAATCAGTTTTCATCCATCTTCAACTGCAATGAAGATATGACTAGTCTGAGAGACAAAGGACGAAGCCCCTACCCAACCATGGATCACATTACTATCTCGCCACCAGGTGTTCTGAAGATCCTGTCTGAGCTTGATGTTCATAAAGCCACTGGTCCTGACTAAATCCCAGCCAGACTTCTGACCACCAAACTGACACCTGTGTTCCCTCTATTCTTCCAAGCCTCCCTTAACCAGAGCGTGCATACCTGATAAATGGAAGATGGCTATATATATTGATCCCATCTTCAAGAAAGGTGACCGTAGCAAGCCAGAGAACTACAAAGCTGTCTCTCGGACGTGAGTAACCTGTGAAGTACTGGAGCACATCGTTCTTAGCAGCAACATGAACCACCTTGAAAGCCACAACATCTTGTCTGATGCACAGCATGGCTTTCGAAAGAAGCGATCCTGTGTCTCACAGCTTGTCCTTGCTGTCCTGGACCTTGCCAAAGGCATCAATGCCAGAGACCAATTGGACATGACACTCCTTGATTTCTCCAAATCATTTGACAAGGTTCCCCATGGAAGGATAGCTGTTACACAAGCTCCAATTCTATGGAATCTGGGAACCCACACATGCTTGGTTTTCTGGCTTCCTGAGTTACAGGACCCAGCAGGTGTTACTGGAAGGACCCATCTCCAACACCAGCCAAGTAACATCTGGCATCCCGCAAGGCAGCGTTATCGGCCAGATGCTGTTTCTCCTCTTCCTCAATGATCTGCCACCGTACCTCTCCCCAAACCCAACAGTCAGGCTCTTTGCTGACGATGGCATGCTATACAGCAACATCAAGACGTAGGAAGACGCCTAACGTTTCCAAGAGGATCTTGACTCACTGCAACGCTGGGAGCGTTATTGGCTGATGGAATTCATCCCACATAAATGTCAGGTTCTACATGTCACCAATAAACGCAAATCCATCATCAAATTCACGGACAGACCCTAGATGACAAAAATATAGCAAAGTATCGGGGTGTTGAGTCACAGAAAAACCTCAGCTGGAACCCACATATCAACATTATCAGCAAATACTCCAACTCCACCCGTGCCTTTCTTCAAAGAAATATCCAACCATGTCCTAGAAAAGTTAAATAATTGTGCTACGATACTCGCCTTCAACCAATCATGGAGTATGCCATCATCATAATTATATGGGACCCTAACACTCAAACAATTAGCAATCATCAAGAAGCTTGAAATGGGTCAACGGCGCTATGTCCGCTCCTTCTGCAATGACTACTGCAGGACAAGCAAAGTAGAAGCCATCCTGAACCAGCTAAAGTGGCCAACATTACAAGAACGCAGGGTACAGGCTCAGGTGGTGATGATCTTTCGCATCAACAACCCGCTGAAAGACTTTTCACATACTTTCCTCATTCCATCAACATCCCTGCACAGAGGGCATTCCAAGAAGATAATTGTTCATTTTGCCTGAATGCTTGTCTAAAAGAGGAGCTTCTTCCCGGATACAATAAGACTCTGGAACTCCCTCCCTTTGAACACCGTCAATTGTACCTCTTTTTTAACAGCTTCAAGCAAGAGTTTCTTGCTGTGCAGCTCCTGCTATGACTAAACAGTCAAATCCTAGAGAGGCAGGTCCTGTTGCAGTTGCTGCAGACAAATTTAATGTGTGGCTGTGCTGTTGAAGCCGTGGCTAGCTGCCGTCTTTGTTGCCTTTTCTCCTCCCACTGTTCTACTCTCTTCTGATCACTCCTCTGTATACATGTCTTCACAGCGCATCTCCATTTGGGGGCAGTCTGAAGCATAGGCTTCCCATTTTGTAGGGTTGATTTCACTGGCCTCCATATCCCTCTTGCACACATCCAAGAAGCGAAGGCCAGGTCTTCTAACAGTCCTGGTTCTGGTCGCTAACTTTCCCTACAAGATGTCTTTTGAAATGCGGCCGTCTTCCATACGACTGACATGACCAAGCCATCTCAGCCGTCGTTGTGATAGAAGAGCGTAGATGGTCATCATCCCTCCTTTTTGAGGACATCCTTGTTTGGAATGTGGTCCTGCCATTTGATGCCTAGGATTCGCCTCAAGTAGCGGAAATGGAAAACATTCAAACGGCGCTCCTGACTTGCATACAGGGTTCACGACTCACTGCCATACAGGAGAGTGCTGAGCACATAGGCCTGGTAGATCTTCATTTTCGTGTTGGTGGTTTATAGTAAAGTGTTCTTCCAGGCCTGCTTTGAGTGTCTAGCAATCTTGGTTGCTGCCTTGCCAATGTGAACGTTGAGCTCGAGATCAAGGGAGAGGTTGCTTAATACATGGAGCCGAGGTAGGTGAAGTTTTCAACCACTTGGAGGGTGTAGTTTAATTAACATTGGAGGATTCAAAAGTCTATGACACCAAATTGATCTACTCTAGAGTAATAGGACTGCAGGCAAGTTGAAGATATGTCAATATCAAGAATATTTTGTCATGAAAGCTTTCACCAGGTCAAAGGCGAACTTGAAGAATTTGACAAAGGTTGACGTGTCACTTGAGCAACCTTTGTACAGCCCGTTTGATGGTTGTGCTCTACTCTGGATTAAAATCTGATGATCTTTGGTTGGTGTGCCACCAGGGTTTCTAGAAGTCATGACGAATCGAGAGTCATCCAAAAGAGTCTTCCTTCCCACCTCACTGCTTCCCTCCCAGAAACTACTGACAACAAACTACAGTTGATCGACATCATAATACCGGTATGCGTGATTCTGCAGAATGATGAGGTGTTCAGAAATAGGCAAAAGCACAAGCTGGTCATTACCGGTCAAGATGAGGTATCTGTTGAAGTGATACCAGGCAGCGATGTCATGCCAAGGGAAGATCTTTCCATAACACATGAAGAAGCAGACAAAATCATAGTACAGCAAGCGATTCAAATTGCTGCTAATGAGAAAAGGTATGTTAGGGTCCTGGCTGTTAGGGTCCATCATTATCTACATGAATAACTTAGAACGCCAATGATCATGGCGTCATCAAAGAGCGAACGGTTAGTGACATTCCTGCCACTGTACACAAGTTAGAAGATATCATTCCATCGATGTTGGCAGGACATGCGTTGAGGGGATGCGACACTATTTGGGCATACTTTGGGATTGAAAAAGGTACATGCATTGCTGAAAGTGATGAAGCAGAAGATTTGACTCCCTTTGGACTCAGTTGGCAAGAGCGCTCATCTGCAAACATGTGTGTGGAAGCACGCCTTGCAGTCACGACCCACATCATTGGATCCTACAAAGTATGGCTATGCAAAAGAAGAGGAAACCAAATCCCTGATCCCTGTCACAGTACTTACAAATGTACAACTCGCACCGGACAACATATTAAGGTTAATACGGTGCACTTGTGCGAGTGGAAGGCTATGTAAATCATCACGGTGCCAATGCAACAAAGCAAAACTACCATGCACAATTTTCTGTGGTTTTCGCGCCTCTGTCGAGTGTTATAACGATCAAACTAAAGCAGCAAATGATAGCCATTGGAAGGTAACCATGTTTGGTCATTTTGGGTGGATATTTCGCTTTATTAAACTCATAAATTCCCTTGTAAGAGAGGAACCTTTTCATGATAGGTTCATATAAAAGAATGTATTACCTCAAAATACAAATCAAATTTCGGAATGCTGTCACTTAAAACGGGCATTTATAACCATATGGTACCTCATATCTATGGGACAGAGAGCATGAAATTCTAGCTTGTTTTCTTCAAGTATTAAAGATAAAGATCAGTTATGGTCATGCGATTGCATTGTGAAAGAAACGTTGTGGAATCGATCAGAAAAGGTTGATCATCTAGCTTATAAGTATTGCTGTGTACTGCAAGGTTCTGGAATCATAAAAACGATTAGAAATTTGGCCCAGTCTTGGTAAAGTTACAAGCACTGTACACAGAAGGATGTATATGGGACTACGCGACACGTGCGTGATATCTATCGGGTCTAAATAGATATAATAATTTACCAAATATATCAATTAGTAGGCGGTTTCTCGGCAAAATTTGTTTCATCACGTATTAGTCAAAACATATTCTTTCACATGATTGGTGATAAGAGCTTCGATTTCATTTTTTGAGAGGGGGGGGGGGGGGGTTTCCAAAACTGATCTTTACCTTTAAAGTACAAAATAACAAAAAAATCACACCAAAATGTGGTGCACAATTTTTACTTATTGTATTCAGTGCGTCTGACTTATAAAAAATGTTAATTTCATGTTAGAAATTGGCATTTGGCCATCATTTAAAATTTGCAAGTTAACGTGTCTATAGAGGGCGCCAATCTGAATTATGCAAATTTACATGCCATTTTTTATCATACAACATCGTCAATTTTTATTTAGTGATGATCCTAGAAAAAAATCAAGATATTTCGTCCTTGTTTTCACGAAGTGACGGTAGTGAGGAAAATCGTAACGTAAAGTGAATGCAATTTTTTTTCACTACCGTCACTTCGTGAAAACAGCGACGATTTGACTGACATTTAATGTAGCAAAATACTGTAAACAATTTTTTTATCATTAATTTTGGTAAAAAAGGGTATTTTGGCGGCCATTTTGTGTGACGTCACATATCTGAAATTGCTCAAGGCTGACAGAGTGTCAGCAATCGGATTCTTCAAATTGATGGTCTAAGGAACTATAATCAAAAAAAAAAAAAACTATAGACCCTAAAACAAGGTATATCGTGATGGCTGCCGGACTATTAGAACGGCTGATGCACTTATTAAAAAAGTACATACAGTGCGTCCAAGAAAAAAACGAAACCGAGAATTATCGATTTTTCATCATATTTATTAATTATGATTAATAAATCGGACACATATTTATGAAGCTTAGATCCTCCTCTTTCATTTGATGCAACTCTAAGATGACTCATATGATGCATATTTCACGCATGAGTGATTAAAAGCAATTTGAAGACGAAAGACTTGATGCATGGCTGATCTTCAACGAAACGGAGTTAAGTCTTTTGTCAACTCTGTTTGTTACTACGGCAGGCAGCCAGTGAATGCAAGCATTACTTTAAACAAACAGAACTTAGTTATTTCTGGCTCATTTTTCCTAATTGAGGTGTCATATTAAGGGCAGAAAATAAACTTCTAGAAATGTGATTTTTTCTTTAAAATTCAGATACCGCCCGCCAAATGACTTGTTGGTTTCCTCTCTTCAAATATGTGTCATTTATTAATTATAATTGTCATTAAGTTATGATAAAAGATCGATCATTCTCGGTTTCGTGTTTTTCTGGGACGCACTGTATAACCAACAAAAAAAGGTGTATCGAACTTATAAGAAAACAAAGAAATGGAAGGGTACAGCAATGGCTTTCTTTGTTTTAGGTAACTTTACCTCATCTTTAAGAAGGATTTAGTAACGTGTTCTTCAGGTACTTCTGAAGATCTGAGAACAGATAAGGGAGTTATTCATTTTTCATTGTTTGAGCTTAATGTAACACAGTCATGATCTGTATAGGTTAGTTAGGATTTCTTTTTATTGTACATCTAAGATGGTTCCATAAAGTCATTCACTTTGTAATTTTCCTCTTGTGATGAAGAGAATCATGACAGCGATACCAGGGGCGGATCGTGGGGGCGCACACTTACCCCTTTTCTCTTACGAAAAAAAGTATAGTCAATGTACAGTGTTTAAATCCATGACTCAAGATGCCCTGGTGCAAACCATCTCCGATCATATTATTCTGGAATGGATATAACGCTAAAAGTTTTGAATCTCAAAACAAGTATATGAAAAAGGGATTCCGCATGGAACCATGATGTTTGATAGAGAAATCAGAAAAAAATATTAGAAAAAACTGATTAGAAGCAGAATGGGAAGCATACAAACAAAATGAAAGGATGACTTTAAAAGGGATTCTTGAAGCTTACTTGAAAAAATGACAGATATGTGTAAATTAAATTTGATGTTGTAGTTAACGTTTGCGTTATTCGTGCATGCTTAACTTTCTATTGATTTGTCAGATTTGAACGTGAAATTATTCCTCTTTATTATGAGAAAAAATCGATACGAACGGGAGTCAAATCTCTCTTGATTGAAAACATCTACGTCATTGGTTTTCAGCCTATAAATGAAGGCACAGAATGAAACTCGTTAAACTATTTCTCGGATTTCTACTTTGCAACATACTGCGGTTGGAAACGATCACTGACCAGCGGATTCATTTGTCCAAGTATGGCTATCATTTCATAGCGTCTTCATTGCTTTCTACGCAATCGAATTCACTATCGGATTGCCGAGCAATAATTTTTATTTTGGCTGGCTACTCTAAAAGAAGAAAAGAAAATTTGGACGGACATCTTCATCATGGGGCTAGCAATTGCCGATTTGATGTCCTCGGCAATATGCCTACTTAAAATTAAAGTATGTGTAGCAAGTGACTTTTATTGCAAATTCAAATGATGCTTGGACTTATGTTTCGTATGATCTCAAATGAAGATTACAATGGTTATGAGCATTGACCGGTACTTAGCGGTGTGTTTCCCAGTCCATTGCCGACCAACTGAGTGCGTCGAGCCGTCATCATTGTCGTGTTCACATATCTGCTGATGTTTCTAATCATGACACCGACTCTTGTGGCGGCACACTATGACGACTTCATCAAAGACTGCATGTATATGTCGAGTATCAATTGGTTCACTCAGTGGGACAAATACAGGGGGTTATCATAACCTGCATCTCTACTTCGTCCTTCGTTATATTTTTCGCGTTATCTACGCGCTGCGTCGCCAGTCGAAAGTGCGCGCCATGTTCATTAAAAACCCGACTAAAACCACAGCTGCACACCACGGAACAGGTGATCGCTCTACTGTTCTTAACAGGGATGGAAACACGGCCTTTGCATTATCAACTGACAATGTATCCGATCAGAGGGGTAATAGCAACCTGCTTATAGATGAGGGGGGGGGGGTGTGATCCGGGATTTAACAGGTGCGTCTGGTATCCAAAGTGGCTTCAGCAACATAGGCGTGCACCCTAAGCACCTACAGGGTGAACTTAAAGCAGAGGGAGAGAGTCGAACAGCTACGACAGTTGCCTTAGATCAAGAGTCCCCAAAATCAGTCCACGACGAGACCAAATCGGTGCAACGTCAGGAATCGGGAAATGTTCCTGACGCTCTCGATGCGGCGACAGCAACCGTTCTCACCGCCGCGCCGCTAGCCAGGAAGCGGACCGCCGAGCCTAACGCTATCAACACCAACCGACAGGCAGAAAAGAGACTAACACTAATGCTAGGCTGTGTAACTGTCATCCATGCTTTCAGTCTGATACCAATGTTTCTTGGTCGGTTCGTTCCCATTGAGACAAGACGAGCCTTCATGAACCGGTCTAATCTACATCACACCGTTTACGCCATCTTCTTTCGTCTCTATGAGATTAACTCTATCAATCTTTCCGTTTACTGGAAACTAAACAGGCGCTTTCGGAAGTCTTTGTCCAAGTCAAACGGATCATCTTTAATTGGTAGAAACCCTTAAATAAAACTTGAGCGTAGTTCAGAGATCAACCAACAACATTTTCGCAATTGTAGTAAACCAGCCTCATTGATCTTGCAATTAAAAAAAATACATCAATATTTTATTGCTTTCAAATTCCATGGACATTTTTGAGAAACTGTAAGGCTTGTGCTTTTGTCAATCTTCAGAGTTTTTCCTGGCTTCTTCTCGTTTTGTTTCACATTTTCTATCACTTCTAGCTCTTCCCTCTTGCTTTTCACCTCTCGCTCCCCCTCTCTCTCTCTTTCTCTCTTTCTCTCTCTCTCGCTCCCTCTTTACCTCCGTCCCTCAATCCTATGCTCTCTCTCTTTCTCTCCCTCGCTCCCTCCATCCTCTTTCTTCAGATTCTATCTCACACATGCCTTCCTTTATCATGTTTACTCTTTCAAAATACCTCGGTCACACCGACGAGACCGACATCAGACCGACAACAGACCTAAAAACATTGATGGGTTTCAAGTCGGCTTGGAATCACCAATATTTCTGACGGTTTCTCTCAATTATATTAAATTAAATTCAATATCGGTTTTATTGTACATACAAAAAAATGAACATGGCAAAACTCCCAAGAACTAACATTGTCATGTTTACAGTGAAATACAAGAAATAAGGTTATAAACTGTACATTGACTTAGATTTAGAGAGACTTTGACACGTTAAACATGTTTATCGATATACAGCGACAATGGTTTTTAATATTTAAGCTTTCATTGTTAAAGGTTTTAACTTTTTTAGTACACTTTGAATAAAAAATCTCTAAGTCCCAATGTTTAAAACTACATTGCAGTAAAATCGCATTATGCATTTTCATACCTAGATATTTGTTTTGGTTTTGGCGAAAAAACTCACCATCTTATAAATACAATTATATTTTATGCAAAATATTTTATTTATAAAACAAAGTATGAAGAAAAAAATCTTTCATTTTTACGTTTTACAAAAGAAATAGATTTTCTTCAACAAGTAGAATATATAATTGCATTCAGAAAAGGAAAACAGAATACACACAAACAAAAGTGGAGACCTCTAATTTAATTTAATTTGATTTGATATTTGATATCTAATTCATTCATTTACATGTTCATTTGTTTACTTTGAATTGTATTGTATTGTATTTGTTATGCAGATCGAATGTTATAATGAACAACGATTGTAAATATCTTTGATTTGAAGCAATAAAAAATTGTTAAAAAAAAAAAAAAAAAAAAATCGCATTATGCACATGACATAGATTAATATTACAGTCATAAAATACCCCCAAAATAGAATGAATTTAATGCATCTTCTTTATGATGTCTTGCGGTAGTCCAGGCTAAAATAAATACTAATCCTTTTCTTTTAAAATTTGTAGCTGAATGGGCATAATTATTTTCTATACAGCCTCAAACATAATGATGGCGTCATCCATTATCATTACGCTCAAATTCATTTTATCAATAAAATGGTAGTACGGTTGACGTACTCGGAAAGGCTTATGCACTTATTTAAAGTAAGTACATCTAACCAACAAAAAAAAGGGTTTATCGAGATTACAAGAACACAAAGAAATATAAAAGTACAGTAATAGCTTTCAAAGTTTTAGGTTACTTAACTTTATCTTTAAGAAGGATAAAGTAATCTTTTTTTCCAGGTACTTCTGAGAATAATGAAAGACCTAGGGGAGGTATTAATTTGTCATTGTTTGAGCTTAATGAACACATGATCTGTATAAGTTAGCAAGAATCAAATTTCTTTTTATTGTACTTGTAAGATGGTTTCACAAAGTCATTAAATTTGTAATTTTCTTTTCTTGAAGAGTATAATCATAATAACGTTACCAGGGGCAGATCCAGGGGATGCTTGGGGGAGAACGCCCCCTTTTTCCTTCCGAAAAAAAAAATAGCAGGACAAAAACTAAGAAATATTCGGATAAATGTTCAGTTTACGCATTAAGATATGCCTCAGAATGTATAGCATTTTAAAGTTCAAAATTTCCCCGTACCATAATATGCCTTAAAGGCTTCGCGCTTCGCGCTCGCAATTTCGTACATTTCGCGCGCCCCCCCCTCTTTCCTTATTCTCAGTTGACCAGTCTTAATAAATTAGATAAACGTCAATGTATAGTGTTCACATCCATGACTCAGGATGCACGGAGTGCTCCAGAGTGGCGTTGCAAACCATTTCCGATCATATTATTCTGGAGTGGACATAACGTTATTTTGAAAGTCAACAAAAGTGGAAAAAATATATAAAAATAAAAGAGATTCCGCATGGAAACATATGCTTCGTTAGAGAGATCAGAAAAATATTAGAAATACAGTGATAAGAGTACGAAAGGGAAGCATACAAACAAACGAAAGGATGACTTAAAAAGCCTAAAAGGGATTCTTGAAGCCTACTTGAAAATTTGGCCGATAAGTGTAAAATAAATTTGATGTTGTAGTTAACTTTTGTGTTATTCGTGCATGCTTAACTTTCTATTGATTTGTCAGATTTGAATGTGAAATTAATCCTCTCTAAGTAGAAAAAAAATAACGTTGCAGACGGGAGATGAATCCCTCCTGATTTAAAATATCTACGTCATTGGTTTTTAGCCTATAAATGAAGGCACAGAATGATGCTCTTAAAGTATTTATCGGACTTCTACTTTGCAAAACATTGCAGTTGGAACCGATCACCGACCAACGGATTCATTTGTCCAAGTATGGCTATCATTCGCAGCGTCTTCAGTGCTGTATACGCAATCATATTCACTATCGGATTGCCGAGCAATATTGTTATTTTAGCCGGCTACTCGAAAAAGAAAAAGAAAACTGGGACGGACATCTTCATAATGGCGCTAGCAATTGCCGATTTGATGACCTCGGCAATATGCCTACTTAAAATTAAAGTATGGGTAGCAAGTGACTTGTATTGCAAATTCAAATGGTACTTGGAAACAGGTTTGTTAGCTTCTCAAATGATGATGACGGTTGTTATTAGCATTGACCGGTACTTAGCGGTGTGTTTCCCCGTCCACCGCCGCCCAACAGTCCGTCGAGCCGTCTTCATTGTCATGTTCGCCAATCTGCTGGTGTTTTTAATCATTGCACCTACTATTGCGGTGACACACTATGACGACTTCATCAAAGACTGCCTGTTTAGGTGGGATATTAATTGGTTTACTCATTATGACAAATACATCCTACAGGGGTATACCGTAACCTGTCTCTCTACAACGTCCTTGATATACTGTCGCGTCATCGACGCGTTGCGTCGCCAGTCCAAAGTGCGAGCCTTGCTCATTAAAAACCCGGCTTCTACCACAGATGAACACAACGGGCCAGGTGATCATTCTACTATTCCCAACAGGGATGGTAACACGGTCTTTACATTATCAACTGGCAATGTATCCGAGCAGAGGGGTAATAGCAACCTGCTTATAGATGAGGGGGGTGTGACCCAGGATATAACAGGTGCATCTGGTATCCAAAATGGCTTCAGCAACATAGGCGTGCACCCTAAGCACCTGCAGGGTGAACGTAAAACAGAGGGAGAGAGTCGAACAGCTGCGACAGTTGCCTTAGAGTTCCCAAAATCAGTCCACGACGAGACCAAACCGATGCAACGTCAGGAATCGGGAAATGTTCCTGACGCTCTCGATACGGCGACAGCAACCGTTCTAACCGCCGCGCCGCTAGCCAGAACGCGGCCCGCCGAACCTAACACTATCAACACCAACCGACAAGCAGAAAAGAGACTAACACTAATGCTAGGCTGGGTAACTGTCATCTTTGTTGTCAGTCTAATACCATCGTTTCTTGGTCGGTTCGTTCCCATTGAGACAAGACGAGCCTTCATGAACCGGTCTAATCTCCATCACACCGTTTACGCCATCTTCTTTCGCCTCTATGAGATTAACTCTATAATCAATCTTTTCGTCTACTGGAAACTAAACAGGCGCTTTCGGGAGGATTGTCAAGAAATCTTTGTCCAAGTCAAACGGATCATCT
This sequence comes from Strongylocentrotus droebachiensis, assembly GCA_035222895.1. Taxonomy (NCBI): domain Eukaryota; kingdom Metazoa; phylum Echinodermata; class Echinoidea; order Camarodonta; family Strongylocentrotidae; genus Strongylocentrotus; species Strongylocentrotus droebachiensis. Next base: position 21,212 of record JAVYIG010006123.1, read on the forward strand.
TTAAGTGATAGACACCCTTAAACAACTTGAGCGTAATTCAGAGACCAACCAAGAACAACATTTCCGCAATTGTAATAAGTACACCAACATTCATTTATCTTGCAAATTTGAAATAGGTACCAAAATTTCTTTGCTTCAAAGTTGATGGAAATTTGTGAGGATCTATAGGCTTGTACTTTTTTCCGTGCGTCCCTTACCCTCGTCCCTCTATCCTCTTTGTTTGGCTTCTCTCTCTCTCTCTCCCTCTCTCTTTCTCTCCCTCGCTCCCTCTGTCCTCTTTCTTCATCTATCTCACATATGCATCTCTTTATCCCTTCTTTCAACCCTTTTTAATCATGTTTATGCCTATCAAAATACCTTAGTCACACCAACAAGACCGACGCCAGAGCGACAACAGACCAGACAAACCGAAGCCGCTAGGTCAAATCCTGCAAGTTGTCACTTTCTAACCGACTCTTTAAATTTTTGCTCAATCTCCAATTCCTCAAGGACCGTTTTTTGGTTTCTTAGATACGCAGTATTAAACCAGACTTAAGCTTGTTTATGGTTTGACTGACCAGTTAGGCCAATGAAATGGCATACAAAACACTTTGTGACATAACAAGTCACCACTGGTTTTCCTATGTTGTATCTATCGTAGTATAAAAGTTGAATATGTACATGTATCAATAGCTAAATATTTATGAGCAATATCAAACCAGCACTAAATTACTAAATAAAAATTACCTTAGCGTATTAATGCCATTGTAAAACTAATCTTTACAGAAATAATAGTTCTTGTTAACGTCTGATACATAACTTATGCTTATAAAATTCAGCACATGAATGTCTGTAATGTTTGTAGTAACTTCGTGTCAAAAAGAAAATATTTGCTCTAAGTTGTGTATGGAATTTTGTAAACTATTATTCGTGTGGTTGTAGTTATTATTTTCTATCACACGTTTTATATATTGTTTAAATCAACTAAAACGTCAGATACCACTAACTTCATGTTCTTAGCTTTGCAGCCAGATCATTTTTGAGTGTTTAGTTATACTTTACTATCTGATATCCTCTTTTTCTTTATCATAATTTCCTGTGGAAACACCTTGATCTTCATTTGCCAGTCTCCACTAAAGTGTAGTACATGGGCACATGGTAGGAAGAAAGCCTATGGGCACTGAAATTTATTGATACATTTTGACAATTGCCTTCAATCAACTTTGTCTTATTATTGGTTAGCGATTTTAATTAAGAACTCTTTTTTTTTTAAATGGAATTAAGTTATTTGTGAAAGTAAGGGATGGGGATGGGATGTTTGTAAAACAATTTACCACACGTGATAGAGATGTAAAAAAGCACTTTCACTTTTCACTAACATTCTATCAGCAGTCGCATGCAATCAGTATTCTTTCTCTGTATTCAAAATTAATATGTACGTGTAGCATTAACATGTAGTCATTTGTGATCGTAAAGGCTCGTTTAGATATGGTGCTGTACAAATAATACTAATGACAAAATCCCGCTGCGGCTTCCTTTAACGTGTAAATGAATGCCAACTGCGTTCAACAAAGGTAATATGCTTATGCTTACGTTTACAGTATGTTCCCGGCGGCCACGGCAATCACACGTTTCAGATCACCGTGGAAAAAACGAGATGGACGTGAGACAACACGGGGGACGGAATGGGCAAACGTGACAGGCCGTGATTGCCGTGGATGCCGTGCCAGATTGCTAAACTTTCACAAAATTGGCACGGCAGTCACGGTGCGGTTGAGAAACCAAGTAGGCCGTATTAAAACGGGGTGAATGCAATAAAACGTGACAATACGTAATAGTACGTAACAAAACTTGGAGGCAGTCCGTAGCGTGACGGTGACGGGCCCGGCGCGTTGTACTACGGTCTGACACGGCGCGTGCGGTCTCAGGATTCAATAATTGCTATTGCTTGGGATGCCTTCTGTTTATACCTTGGGCACAAACGTGCTCCAAAGCTATCCGGCGTCCACGTTTCATTCTAAGAAAGCCTTGACAGAACGTGGAAAACGTGTCAGATCTTGATCAGAAAGTGAGAAACGTGAGGGACCCCATCAGAACGCGACGGGCCGGGAGGGAACGTAGCGGCATCCGTGGAAGACCGCGGGTTGAACCTTGGCGAGCCTTGCAGCCTCCGGGACAGCAGCCCCTTTCTCTCCCACGAACCGTCACGGATACCGTGATAGACCGTAAGAAACTTGGCAAGACCTAACAAAACTTGAATACAGAGAAAAGATGGCCAAAATCCCACGGCGCACTACGTTTCGGGCAAACGGGGCTGTCGTGACCGCTGGGGACATAGTGTAAACGTAGCATAAGTCATGAAGATCTGAGTGATTATAAGATACTGAAGTATAAAACATAATACACTTTACATCATCATAAATAGAAACCGCCACGGTTCACCACTTAATGAATTATCTTATTTAGTCTTCATTTTGCGTTGTTTGTCTTGTATTTTTGGGGTATCATATTGTTGTGATGAGATCTTAGTCTTGTTTGATGTAAAGATGACACAATAAACACTCTCCTTTACCCGATAGAGCCATTTATTCGAGAAATACTTTGACCGCCTGATTGTAGTGATCCAATTTTGTTTAGTCATGTGGTTTTGTTAGTTTGTTTGTTAGTCATGTCTCAACGGTTTAGGTTATTTCGGTTAAGCTACGGTCACAAAGGTTCGTACAAACGATAATTTCGTACGAATCTCCCTGTTTTCCCATTGTCTTCCCAAATTTCCATCGTCTAAAAATCGTTCGTACGGCGTACGTAGCAGCAGTTCGTAATGGAATTTGTGACCGAGGCTTATATCACACCGACAGACCGACATCAGACCGACAACGGACCAAACAAAACATTGGTGGGTGTCAAGTCGGCTTGGAGTCGGTTTGGAGTTATCCGGGCGTGGTACGTGTCCCGTTTACCTTCGTGGCTACGCAATTGTTTCTGAAGTTTTATCTCAAACCAATTCAATTCAATTCAATATCGGTTTTTATTGTAAACAAAATTGGCACATGGCAAAACTCCAGGAATTAACATTGTCATATTTATAGTAAACACAAGAAAACATAAAATAAAGTTATACAATTTAAATGGACTAAGATTTAAAGTGACTTCGACATGTCACACATGTTTATCGATATGCAGCAATCTTCTTTTCTATAGTCAAGCTTTCATTGTTAATGGTTACAACTTTATTAATATATTTTGAATAAAGAATCTCTAAGTCGCAATATTTAAATCTACAACCACAGTAAAATCACGTCATGCACATGACATAGATTAATATTACAGTCATACAATACCCCCAAATAGAATAAAACTAATGCATTTTCTTTATGGAGTCTTGCGGTTGGCCAGGCTATACGAATACCAATCCTTTTCTTTTAAAATTTGTATTATTCTTCACTATACAGCCTCAAATATAAAAATGGCGTGATTCATTATTTCGCTGAAATTCATTTTATCAATAGAATGGTAGTACGGCTGAAGTACTTAAAACGGCTGATACACTTATTAAGAAAGTACATATAACCAAATAAGGGGTTAATCGAACTTAAAAGAAAACAAAGAAATGGAAGAGTACGGTAATAGCTACCATCGCTGCGGACGGGAGACAAATCCTTCCGGATTGAAAATATCTACGTCATTTGTTTTCAGCCTATAAATGAAGACGCAGAATGAAACTCGTTAAAGTATTTCTAGGACATCTACTTCGTAACACATTGCAGGTGGAACCGATCACCAACCAACGGATCCGTGTGTCAAAGTATGGCTATCATTCGCAGTGTCTTCATTGCTTTATACGCAATCATATTCACTATCGGATTGCCGAGCAATATTGTTATTTTAGCCGGCTACTCGAAAAAGAAAAAGAAAATTGGGACGGACATCTTCATAATGGCGCTAGCAATTGCCGATTTGATGACCTCGGCAATATGCCTACTTAAAGTTAAAGTATGGGTAGCAAATAATTTTTATTGCAAATCCTATTGGTACTTGCAAACATGTTTGTTAGCTTCTCAAATGATGATGACGCTTGTTATTAGCATTGACCGGTACTTAGCGGTGTGTTTCCCAGTCCACCGCCGCCCAACAGTCCGTCGAGCCGTCTTCATTGTCATGTTCGCCAATCTGCTGGTGTTTTTAATCAATACACCTACTATTGTGGTGACACGCTATGACGACTTCATCAAAGACTGCATGTATATGTGGGGTATTAATTGGTTTAATCAGTTCGACAAATACTACCAACAGGGATATATCATAACCTGTATCTCTACAACGTCCTTGTTATACTGTCGCGTCATCTACGCGTTGCGTCGCCAGTCCAAAGTGCGAGCCTTGCTCATTAAAAACCCGGCTTCTACCACAGCTGCACACAACGGGCCAGGTGATCGCTCTACTGTTCTTAACAGGGATGGTAACACGGCCTTTGCGTTATCAACTGACAATGTATCCGATCAGAGGGGTAATAGCAACCTGCTTATAGATGAGGGGGGTGTGACCGAGGACCAAACAGGTGTATCTGGTATCCAAAATGGCTTCAGCAACATAGGCGTGCACCCTAAGCACCTGCAGGGTGAACCTAAAGCAGAGGAAGAGAGTCGAACAGATGCGACAGTTGCCTTAGATCAAGAGTCCCCCAAATCAGTCAACGACGAGACCAAACCGATGCAACGTCAGGAATCGGGAAAAGTTCCTAACGCTCTCGATACGGCGACAGCAACCGTTCTAACCGTCGCGCCGCCAGCCAAACCCCGACCCGCCGAACCTAACACTATCAACACCAACCGACAAGCAGAAAAGAGACTAACACTAATGCTAGGCTGTGTAACTTTCATCTATGTTGTCAGTCTAATACCAATGTTCGTAGGTCGGTACGTTCCCATTGAGACAAGACGAGCCTTCATGAACCGGTCTAATCTCCATCACACCGTTTACGCCATCTTCTTTCGTCTCTATGAGATTAACTCTATAATCAATCTTTTCGTCTACTGGAAGCTAAACAGGCGTTTTCGGAAGGATTGTCAAGAAATCTTTGTCCAAGTCAAACGGATCATCTTTAATCGATAGATACGTAATTCAGAGACCAACCAAGAACAACATTTCCGCAATTGTAATAAGTACACCAAAATTCATTTATCTTGCAAATTTGAAATAGATATCAAAATCTCATTGCTTTAAAGATGCATGGACGTTTTTGAGGATTTATAGACTTATGCTATTTTTTCTCTTCCAAATTTTTCCGGGCGTGTTCTCATTTCGTTTCACTTTTTTCTTCATCACGTCTTCTAGCCCTTTCCTCTTGCTCTTCGCTCCCCTCTCTCTCTCTCTCTCTCTCTACCCCTCTGTCCTTAAATCCTCTTTTTTCTGTCTGTCTGCATCTCTCTCTCTCTGTCTTCTTTCTTTATCTATCTCAGACATGCCTCTCTTTTCATTCAACCCATCTTTATCATGTTTATGCCTATCAAAATACCTCAGTCACACCGACAGACCGACATCAGACCGACAACAGACCAAACAAAACATTGGTGGGTGTCAAGTCGGCTTGGAGTCGGTTTGGCGTTATCCGGGCGTGGTACGTGTCCCGTTTACCTTCGTGGCTACGCAATTGTTTCTGAAGTTTTATCTCAAACCAATTCAATTCAATTCAATATCGGTTTTTATTGTAAACAAAATTGGCACATGGCAAAACTCTAGGAATCAACATTGTCAAATGTATAGTAAACACAAGAATACATGAAATAAATGTATACAATTTATATGGACTAAGATTTAAAGTGACTTCGACATGTCACACATGTTTATCGATATGCAGCAATCTTCTTTTCTATATTCAAGCTTTCATTGTTTATGGTTCAAACTTTATTAATATATTTTGAATAAAGAATCTCCAAGTCGCAATGTTTAAATCTACAACCACAGTAAAATCACGTCATGCACATGACATAGATTAATATTACAGTCATACAATACCCCCAAATAGAATGAAAATAATGCATTTTCTTTATGGAGTCTTGCGGTGGGCCAGGCTATAAACAGATACTAATCCTTTTCTTTTAAAATTCTTATTATTCTTCACTATACAGCCTCAAATATAAAAATGGCGTGATTCATTATTTCGCTGAAATTCATTTTATCAATAGAATGGTAGTACGGCTGAAGTACTTAAAACGGCTGATACACTTATTAAGAAAGTACATATAACCAAAAAAGGGGTTTATCGAACTTAAAAGAAAACAAATAAATGGAAGAGTACGGTAATAGCTACCATCGTTGCGGAAGGAAGACAAATCCTTCCGGATTGAAACATCTACGTCATTTGTTTTCAGCCTATAAATGAAGACGCAAAATCATGCTCTTAAAGTATTTCTAGGACATCTACTTCGTAACACATTGCAGTTGGAACCGATCACCAACCAACGGATCCGGTTGTCAAAGTATGGCTATCATTCGCAGTGTCTTCATTGCTGTATACGCAATCATATTCACTATCGGATTGCCGAGCAATATTGTTATTTTGGCCGGCTACTCGAAAAAGAAAAAGAAAATTGGGACGGACATCTTCATAATGGCGCTAGCAATTGCCGATTTGATGACCTCGGCAATATGCCTACTTAAAATTAAAGTATGGGTAGCAGATAACCTGTATTGCAAATTCAAATGGTACTTGGAAACAGGTTTGTTAGCTTCTCAAATGATGATGACGGTTGTTATTAGCATTGATCGGTACTTAGCGGTGTGTTTCCCCGTCCACCGCCGCCCAACAGTCCGTCGAGCCGTCTTCATTGTCATGTTCGCCAATCTGCTGGCGTTTTTAATCGTTGCACCTTCTATTGCAGTGACACACTATGACGACTTCATCAAAGACTGCCTGTATAGGTGGAATATTAATTGGTTCACTCAGTATGACAAATACATCCTACAGGGGTATATCATAACCTGTCTCTCTACAACGTCCTTGTTATACTGTCGCGTCATCTACGCGTTGCGTCGCCAGTCCAAAGTGCGAGCCTTGCTCATTAAAAACCCGGCTTCTACCACAGCTGCACACAACGGGCCAGGTGATCGCTCTACTGTTCTTAACAGGGATGATAACACGGCCTTTGCGTTATCAACTGACAATGTATCCGATCAGAGGGGTAATAGCAACCTGCTTATAGATGAGGGGGGTGTGACCAAACAGGAGGACCAAACAGGTGCGTCTGGTAACCAAAATGGCTTCAGCAACATAGGCGTGCACCCTAAGCACCTGCAGAGTGAATCTAAAGCAGGGGAAGAGAGTCGAACAGCTGCGACAGTTGCCTTAGAGTTCCCAAAATCAGTCCACGACGAGACCAAACCGATGCAACGTCAGGAATCGGGAAATGTTCCTAACGCTCTCGATACGGCGACAGCAACCGTTCTAACCGCCGCGCCGCTATCCAGAACGCGACCCGCCGAACCTAACACTATCAACACCAACCGACAAGCAGAAAAGAGACTAACACTAATGCTAGGCTGTGTAACTGTCATCTTTGTTGTCAGTCTATTACCGTTGTTCCTTGGTCGGTACGTTCCCATTGAGACAAGAAGAGCCTTCATGAACCGGTCTAATCTACATCACACTGTTTACGCCATCTTCTTTCGTCTCTATGAGATTAACTCTATAATCAATCTTTTCGTTTACTGGAAACTAAACAGGCGCTTTCGGAAGGATTGTCAAGAAATCTTTGTCCAAGTCAAACGGATCATTTTTAAGTGGTAGATACGTAATTCAGAGACCAACCAAGAACAATATTTTCGCAATTATAATAAGTACACCAACATTTATTTATCTTGCAAATTTGAAATAGGTACCAAAATTTCATTGCTTCAAAGTTGCATGGAAATTTGTGAGGATCTATAGGATTGTACTTTTTTTCTCTTCCGAATTTTTCCGTGCGTCCCTTAATCCTCTTTTTTGGCTTCTCTCTCTCTCTCTCTCTCCCTCTCTCTTTCGCTCCCTCGCTCCCTCTGGTCTCTTTCTTCATCTATCTCACATATGCATCTCTTTATTTCTTCTTTCAACCCATCTTTATCATGTTTATGCCTATCAAAATACCTTAGTCACACCAACAAGACCGACACCACACTGTGAAAAATTTGGGCAATATTTTTCGACCATTTGCCCAACGTTGTGCCAATAGTCAACCCAACCATCTATTGGGCAATATTTTTCCCAGTGGCCCAACAGCTGGTCAAGATTTTCCCAACAAGTGGGCTACCGTAGTCGGGCAGTTGAAAGGTCATATCTTTACCCAAATTTTGGTCAAAATACGAAACGAAACGAATACGAATTATGCACGTGTGAAGTAGGGTGCTTACGTTTACCAATACCACTGGGCAAAATATTGCCCAATAGATGGTTGGGTTGACTATTGGCACAACGTTGGGTAAATGGTCGAAAAATATTGCCCAAATTTTTTCACAGTGCAGAGCGACAACAGACCAGACAAACCGAAGCCGCTAGGTCAAATCCTGCAAGTTGTCACTTTCTAACCGACTCTTTGAATTTTTGCTCAATCTCCAATTCCTCAAGGACCTATTTTTGGTTTCTTAGATAGGCAGTAATAAACCAGACTAAAGCTTGTTTATGGTTTGACTGACCAGTTATACTAGTTAGGCCAATGAAATGGCATAAAAAACACTTTGTGACATAACAAGTCACCACTGGTTTTCCTATGTTGTATTTATCGTAGTATAAAAGTTGAATATGTACATGTATCAATAGCTAAATATTTATGAGCAATATCAAACCAGCACTAAATTACTAAATAAAAATTACCTTAGCGTATTAATGCCATTGTATAACTAATCTTTACAGAAATATTAGTTCTTGTCAGCACATCGATGTCTTTAATGTTTGTAGTAACTTCGTGTCAAAAAAAAATCGTTGTTCTAAGTTGTGTATGGAACTTTGTAAACTATAATTCGTGTGATTGTAGTTTTTTTTTTTAATCACACGTTTCATATATTGTTTAAATCAACTAAAACGTCAAATACCACTAACTTCATGTTATTTGCTTTGCAGCCAGATCATTGCTGTGTGTTTAGCTACTTTACTATCTGATATCCCCTTTTTATTTATCACAATTTCCTTTGGAATCAGATTGATCTACATTTGCCAGTCTCCAATAAAGTGTGGTACATGGGCACATGGCAGGAAGAAAGCCTATGTGCACTGAAAGAGCGTAATGTTTATTGATACGTTTTGACGATTGCCTTCACATAATTTTGTCTTATCATTGGTTAGCGATTTTAATTAAGAACTCACTCTTTTTTGTATGGAATTAAGTTATTTTTGAAAGTAAGGGCCCGCCCCCCCCCCCACTCAGTGTTATTTAGGGTACGCATATGCTCGTTCCCTCTTTTTGAAAGCACCCCCTATCTGAGGACTGCCAACATTTTCGAACCCCCCTTTCGCGGGCTTTTCGCGGGCTTTTCCTGCCTTGGAGACCCCCCTAAATCAGGAAAAATGCTCAATGTACCCCCCTAAATTTGGAATAATTTCTCAGGAGTCCAAAGAGATGAGAGAAAAAAGAAAAAACACACCCTTTTTAAAGAAATCTCCGGGTGAAAAGTCAAATACACCCCTTTTTTTACAATTCTCGGGCCGGACTTTGTCGCACGAAAAGTACCCCTTTACCGGACATTTTAGCAACACGCATGCGGTCATTCCGACCCCTGAGTGGGGGGCCGGGAGTAAGGGATGGGGATGGGATGTTTATAAAACAATTTAACACATGTGATAGAGATGTAAAGGCACTTTCACTTCTCACTAATATTGTATCGTTGCTCTAAGTTGTGTATTGAATTTTGTAAACTATAATTCGTGTGATTGTAGTTATTATTTCATATCACACGTTTTATATATTGTTTAACTCAACTCAAACGTCAAATACCACTAACTTCATGTTCTTAGCTTTGCAGCCAGATCATTGTTGTGTTTAGTTACTTTACTATCTGTGTTAACAATTGTTTTTATAAGGCGTTATATCTAAACTAGCCTTTAAGATCACAGATGACTACATGTCAATGCTACAATAATGTACCACTATTCATACATGTATGCTTTACAAAAAACCCACTGCGGTTTCATTTGAACGTGTAAATGAATCCGTGAAATAAGATACTGAAATGTGATACATCATTGTTTCAACGTCACCACAAATGTCATCATAAATGTCATTATAAATGTCATTATTATGTCATCATAAATGTTTTAACGTCATCATAAATAAAACCGCCGCGGTTCACCACTTAATGAATTATCTGATTTAGGCTTTATTTTGCGTTGTTTGTCTTGTATTTTGGGGGTATCATATTGTTGTGATGAGACCTTAGTCTTGTTTGATGTAAAGATGACACAGTAAACACTTTCCTTATACCCGATAGAGCCATTTATTCAGGAAATGCTTTTGGCAATTTCACCGTCCCAAATGTGAGGAGACGGTTGGCCATATATTAGTAGTCAAATTTTTTTATCTTCATTATTATTCATTTATTTATTGATTCTAATTTTATTACAATGACGAATTCGTCATTGAAATGGCGAAATCATCATTGCTTTGTTTTCGTTCACGTTCTGCCCTTATAATATTCTTCATAGTACTTATCGTCCACAAATCCTGTTCGTTTCGCACGTATAGTGCTTGCTATCCCTAGTTTTTCTCTTGTCCTTTTCCTTTCAAATTTTGTAGGCATAGTCTCTAGCATCCCATCAAGGTCACTACATTCTTTGATTTTCGAAAGCACTCATGCATAACCGTCCAGGCGCCATTTTGTCCGTTTCTGGTCCGTTTTAAGGCCGTTCTTTCTTCCTTCCTATCTCCACTATCCTAGATCGTACGGGGTTCTAACAGATTCTTCTAAATAGTCCAAGATATGTTCTTTCATCTGCGATGTATAACCTGACTTTTAAAATGCCATCTTCGCACTGCAAATTCAAACCCGAAACCGACTCCGTGAAAAATCTCTAAACCTTTTAAAAAATGGACCCCTAAAAATCTAAAAATGCCATAAATTTCACATACCATTTCTGTTTCGTCTCAATTTCTAGCAGTATCTTTATCTCATAATTGCACAAAGTCATGCTGAATGTAACGCTCCAATGAATATGCAAATAATAAATAGCGCCCTCTAAAGTTCTGGGAATTGGCTTTCTTTCTGTGCCCGTATCTTCATCGTTTCTGGCCAAACCCGTACCCTTTTTTGGATTTAGATATTTGAAGATATGCCCTTTCCAGCCAAATAAAAAAATTATATACCGTAACGGTGACCAAATTTGAGAAAAATGCCCTCCAAATTCGCCAATTTTAAGAAAATTGCGAAAGAACTTCAACTTGCTCAATAAATGACGATCTTTATAACTACGTCAAATTATTTTACTATGCATTACGTATACGCCAGTTTAATGCGTACAATGCACGCAGATGCCAATGGTGTCAAACTGACTGCAATATGAATCACCCTTTCGTGAATGATACCAAATACGGTATATATTTACGCAGAAAATTATGGGTAAATCGAATTTGAAAAAAGGGTCACGTACTATACGAATTCCGCAGAAATTCCGCCCAATTAACACGTATCGGCCATGACGTCATTTTTTCCTTGAAATTTTGCAGTGATATTCCGAGTTGCAATACGCAGTGCACCTCGAAGCCGGATTTTCGAAAATCGTCAAGGGGCCAATTAAGACGCCATTTTATACTCTGCATGATTGTAGTTAGTAGGGGCGGCTGTTTTTGCCACAGCTCGCGTCTCCACATGTTCATTATGTACCAAATCCCATTGGTTTTGCACGCAGTGCTTGACAGCCCTTTCTAGGTCCTTTCCTCTATTCCAATAGAGTGGTGGAGTTTGACGACATCACAAATCTGTTTTTTAGAATTTCTCAATTTTTTCTTCATTTCCCGAAAGAGCATCACAAATAATGTCCGAATGTCGAAACCCAATTGAATATATTAAGTATTGGCTGAGATATGACCATCTGAATAAATAGATGTCCTATGGGAACTCAGTATTATAGTGCTCTGGTTCATAACATTAGGAACCAGAGCACTATAACACACAGTTCCCACTGCGGACAACTATCCCGTTTATCGTGTATATTACACAAATTTCATCAATTTTTGTTTTTTCTTCACCCTTGAGGCATGTCTCAAAATGTATCATGGGAATCATATTATTAAAGGTTCTCTAAAAGGAAAGACTCTCCTGATTCAAACATTTTGAATTATTGACGTTTTAGAAAATTTACAAAATGAGAAAGTTGTCCAGCTCTTTAGCAAAGTGACTCTGTCGATTCAGCCATTTAAAAATGTCCTAAAATCTTTCGAAAATTCACAACTTTCTCAATTTTCTCTCTAAATTTTCTGCTCTCTTTTAGAGTACACTTTACTACTAATATTCGATGGCTTTTTATCAAAGACGTATAGATAAAATTGGATTCCATTACGCTCAAATTGCCTATTGGCAGTGAGGTGTGTACAAGAGGAGGCACTACCGCTCAGTGGTATTTTAGAAAACTACATGGGGTATGGACTATGTTGCGTGTTAACTAGTAATCCCACACAATTCTCTTTTTTAATTAAACTACTAAAAAGCAGTATCCCTCCAGACAAGAAAACACTTAATAAATGATCACATCCAGACAAATTGATTATGGTTAAAACTTGGTTCTATATTCTATAATTTCACATAAGAAACAATGATTACAGAATTATCAAAAACCTCTTCTGTCTATCTCAACAGTGACAGACAATTAAACTATCACTAGGCCCTTGGTAGTTACTATTAATAATCAAACATAGATAACTTCCAACAGCACAGATAATATAAAGGAGACTCAACTTAGTCACTATGGTATTAATGATTACCGCTTAATACAAGTCTCGAAATATCAGGAGTCCTGTTCAGTACAACTTAAGACAGTACTAAAACAAGTCAGTTAAATATCATTCACACTCCATGAATAATAACAGTCAAGAAAATACTACTCAAATCTAAGCGTTTAGATTTACCTACATAGGCACGAAATATTGTGGTTCAAGAAACCACTAAACAAATCTCTACTTGTGTATGTGTACGGAATGCACAACACGAGAATACAACAATATATCGGTGGATCTAGACTATAGCAGATCTAGATCAGTAGACCAGGCATAGGCCTAGAACTAGTGCAATTATAAACATGTAAAATATGTGTTAGTAAGCGTACGCACTCAACAACAGGCACTCAGTCACTCAAAATAAGGCATCACAATGATAAACAATGCAATGCATAAATCACAATATAATTAACGTTACGTGAGTCATTGGAGTTGAATTCAAAGTAGATCTTCTTCAAGTTCTAGATAGATGTAGAAACTAGCTAGTCGAAAACGGTGGTCGATGAGCTGGTTGTCGATCGCGTAGGATATGCAGACGAGGATCGACGCTAGGTGAATACCACGATGATGAAGACGATGATGAAGACAACGATGATGAAGACGACGCTGGTGAAGACAGCGATGATGAAGTCGACGATGAAGACGACGCTGGTGAAGGCAGCGATGATGAAATCGACGATGATGAAGACAACGGTGATGAAAACGATGATGAATCAGTTAACAGATGAATACAATGATGATGCAGTCAATGTCAATAGATCAACTTCAGTGACTTGCGATGCAGGTCGAAGAATCAAATGTCGAGACAATATATATCATATGAAGTCGATGATAAAAGGTTGTCAAACAATAATGCAGGTGAGAAAAACTTTAGATCATATTAAATGTTCTATTCTCACTGCTGGTGAATTAAGGTGTCGTCAATGCTGAACATCGAGAGAGTCAAAATATATCTTGCAAAACGTACAAAATGTAAATAGGTGAGCACGTCCACCGGGAATGGTCCGGGGACGTAGTAGTTCAATCCTCGTTGGATACAGATTTTACAGGTACAAATATCAACACAATAACAGCATGTGCGTATACCAATATCAAAACAGCTCACTGATTCCCGCACAGGAAAAACAGAAGAGCGCCAATCAACTACAGCGCGAATGGTTCAAAACAAGCGCACATGTATGTTAATTAAGCACGTGATCTAAATACTTATGAATAAATACGCGTACATCTATGTTAATTCATCATGTGATGAAAATACTAATGAATAAACATCGTTATATAATAAATCGAGTTAAAACCAGTTCTGAGGACATGGCGTAATACCAAATCCTCGAACTCTCAATGACTTCTAAAGCGGCCATTTTGGATTAAAAACACAATATGTATACCAGTGAATTATAAATGAATGCACTGTAACATTAGTCGCTACATTAACCCCCCTACCAGACCCGAGCTTGCGTAAGCTCCGAGGGGCGAAAATACACAATTAAAAATATAAAGGAAACATATGTACAAAATACATTAATATACATGAAAATAACCACTATTTATGCGACACGTTCAATGTAGTGAACCTGAACGTACCTCTGCGGCCAGTGGACGTGGCGGCCTGAACGTGTGACACGCGCAGTAGATCGCAATTTCACCAGAGCAGGAGCAGGCGTAGGAGCAGGTGCAGGAGCAGGCGCAGAGGTTGCGCGAAGTGCTGTGCGCAGAGGGGAGGAGACGGTAGGCTCTCCCTCTAGAGGCACGTCAGCCGCGGTAGTCCTAGCTGAAACGCTTTCCAAAAACGCGGGTTTCAGTCGATCAATGCTTACAGAAACATGCTTGCCCTTTTGCTCAATAACGAAAAACTTCGGGTTTCGTTTGAGAACCTTGAACGGACCCAAATACGGAGGCTGTAATGGCTTACGGACAGCATCGATACGCAAGAAAATATGCGTACAAGTATCGAGAGACCTATGTACAAAACTGGTCTGTGGTGACCTACGTGTCGCTGTAGGCGCTAAAGCAGACATATGGTCCTTCAAGCGTTGGACGTAGTCGGCGGGGTCAACAGTATCGTGTCGTGTAGGCACTATCAGCTGGCCTGGAAGACGCAACGCCGTCCCGTAGACGAGTTCGGCAGCGGAAGCTCCGATGTCTTCCTTAATAGCTGCGCGAATACCCAACATGACCAATGGTAGGTATTCTTGCCAACGGTTCGGCTCGGGTTGAGATTTGAGAGAGGCCTTCAGTTGCCGATGGAACCGTTCCACCATACCGTTGGCCTGCGGGTGGTAGGCCGTGGTGGCTATGGTCCGACAACCGAGCAAATTAGCTAAAGCAGTGAAAAGCGCCGATTGAAACTGACGACCTCGATCATGCGTAATCGTGGCTGGAGCTCCAAAGCGAGCTACCCAGTTCTCCACTAGAGCTATGGCTACTGTCTCGGCAGTGGCATCTGCTATCGGGATCGCTTCGGGCCAACGGGTGAACCTGTCGATACAAGTCAGCAGATAAATGTGCCCTTTCGAGGGCGGTAGTGGCCCAACAAGATCAATATGAACGTGTGCAAAACGGGCATCGGGGTTGGCAAAAGTGCCAAGCGGTGAGTGCGTATGACGTTGGATTTTTGCGCGCTGACATGGGATGCAAGTACGCGCCCATGCACAAATGTCCTTGTTCATACCCCGCCACACAAAACGGGCCGCGATTAGCTTTTGCGAAGCTTTAATACCCGGATGCGCGAGATTGTGCAGATTGTCAAACAACGATCGACGGTGCGCTACCGATACATACGGCCGCGGATGCCCTGTGGACATGTCGCACCAAATGTGCGCGTCCCCTTCTGGAAGGAGGACCTTCTCAAATTTGAGCGAGGTTGACGTGTCTGAGCGCAGAGCAGCGAGCTCGACGTCATCGACTTGGTCGGTCGCGACTACACGCAGGTTAATCGAGTTCGGTAATTGCACTGAGTCAATCTCGGTGCGAGAAAGTGCATCAGCTACCTGATTATCAACGCCTCGAATATGGCGTATGTCGGAGGTAAACTGTGACACGTAATCGAGTTGCCGTGCTTCCCTAGGGGAATGTCGATCGGGCGATGTCTTGAGTGCGAAGGTAAGAGGCTTGTGGTCTGTAAAAACAAAAAAATCACGCCCCTCTAAGAAGTATCGGAAATGGCGTATTCCGAGGTAAATGGCTAGCAGCTCTCGACCAAAGGTACTATACCTAGTCTCGGGAGGCTTGAGGCGGCGAGAAAAGAACGCAAGCGGTCGCCACTCCCCTTCATGGAGTTGCTGTAACACACCACCTACGGCGAGATCAGAAGCGTCTACCGCGAGGCTTATAGGTAGCTCAACAGACGGGTATGTAAGCATCGTGACGTTCGCGAGGTCCTCTTTGACAGCCGCGAAAGCAGAGTCGCACACAGGGGACCAATCTAACGCCTTTCGAGAGCGCTTAGGTTGCTTGCGCAGTAAATCAGTCAAGGCGGCCAGCGAGGATGCGCACTTAGGCATAAATCGGCGGTAAAAATTAACCATGCCTAAGAACCGGCGCAGCTGGCGTAGCGAGGTAGGGCGCGGAAATTTGCGAATTACCGTGACCTTGTCATCCATCGGGGATACGCCCTGGGCATTCACATGGTGCCCTAGAAAGTCAAGTGCTTCGACTCCAACCTGGCATTTGTCAGGATGCACTACTACTCCATAATCACGGAGGCTTGCGAACAGCTGGCGCAAATGAGTCTCGTGCTGTTCGGGATTCTCGCTGGCAACAAGAATATCATCAAGATACACGAATACAAATGGCAGGTCACGGACGACCCTATCAATAAACCTTTGAAAGGTTTGCGCCGCGTTGCGTAGTCCGAATGGCATGCGTCGGAAATGGAATAACCCAAAAGGGGTTGTCAGCGCGGTCTTCTTCACATCATCAGGGTGTACGGGGATCTGATGATATGCGCGCACTAAGTCAACTTTGGAAAATACGCACTTGTCTCGCAACTGTGCGGCAAAGTCGTGAAGGTGCGGAATGGGATAGCGATCCGGGACGGTCACGCGATTAAGAGCGCGGTAATCGCCACATGGTCGCCAACCGCCTGACTTCTTTGGCACCATGTGGAGCGGCGACGCCCATGAACTATCTGAGGGCTCGACAATGCCCAAATCGAGTAACCGGCCAAACTCGTCTTTAGCGATCTTGTGTTTGTCCGGCGCTAAGCGTCGAGGTCGTGCCGAAACGGGTGGGCCGGTTGTGAGTATTCTGTGTGTGACGTCATGTTTCATCGGACAGTTCTTAAACATGGGCCGAGTTATTTCCGTGAACTCGGCAAGTAAGCGCTTGTAGACAGAATCGGAGTCTACCTGCACTATAGTGAGGTTCAGTGACGGAAAGTCGGAGGCGATGCCATTAACGGACAGGCTAGTGGTGGCATCCCAAAGTCGGTTTGTGCGCAAATCAACCAATAAGCCATAATGTCTCAAGAAATCTGCGCCGAGGATAGGCTGCGAAACATCGGCCAATATGAATGACCACTTAAACGAACGCCGCAGCCCAATACACACTGTGAGCTCACGCTGCCCATATGTGCATATGCGCGTCTTGTTTGCAGCCTGCAAAACGAGTGGCATAAGGTGCCTCTTATCAGCGGTGTTGGCAGGAATTACGCTTACCGCGGCACCCGTATCAACCAAAAATCGTGTCCCAGAATCTCTATCTGTGACATAGAACAAGCGACCGTCACGAAGAGGGCCAGTGAGGCTTGTCGCGCCCACCTCCTGGCCTAGTTGTTTTCCGCTGGCTTGCTATATGTGCACGGCGGGCGGCACTGGTGAGCCTTCTCACCCCACTTCTCATGATACCAACAAAATTCCGAAGTGCTTGCTGATTTACTACCGGATGAGTCGCGCTTACGGTTACTGCTCATGCTGCGGCTTCGGCTTCGGCTCCGCATGTGACCGACAGTGGCAGTCAACTCCTTCACCATTTTCGTGAGCTCAAGGACTTGGTGTTGGAGATCGGGGTTAGAGTTAGATACAGCTGCGACTGTGGCGCTGGGTGCTGAAATTCCAGTGACGGGAATTGACGCTTCTAGAATTTTATCGGCTAAATTGGCCAGCTCGGAAAGCGGAAGCGCGTCGCTTGATGATGCAAGAATGAGGCGGACATTCTGTGGCAGGCGCTGCAAGAACAATTCCCGCAAAATCCCCTTCTCTAGCTGCTGCATGCCTAGCAGCTGCTGCATCCGTCTGAGAAGTTGACTAGGTTTTCGGTCGCCTAATTCCTCCTCATTCAACAACATCTGAACTCGGCGCTGTTCAGAGGAGGTCATCCGCGATATGAGCAGGGCACGCAGCTCAGTGTAAGGCTTGATCGGGGGCGGACTAATCAATATATCGCGAATCTCGAGCGCGACATCCGATGGCAATGTCGCTATAATATAGGCATATTTGGTCTGCTCGCTGGTTATGCCCCTGGTCTCAAACTGAGCAGAGGCTTGGGCAAACCATACCTCCGGGTCTCCCCTCCAAAAAGGGGGGAGCTTAATGCTCACTGCGCCGACGCCTTGGGTGGCCTGTACGCTAGCCCCGGCCGCGGCTCCCGCCCGCTCATGCTCCGGCGGAGGGCCCTCCTCGGCAGTATTTGGTGCGGGCATGATGACGCCGCGCCACGTCCACTGTTCACAAAACTAAATTCAGTGTATCAGTAAGAAATGTGGTTACCTAATGGTAAAAAAAATATATATTAATAAGCAAAGGTAATCTAACTAAATGTTTCTTATCTCAGGGGGATCACGTCGGGGTCACCAATTTAGAAAACTACATGGGGTATGGACTATGTTGCGTGTTAACTAGTAATCCCACACAATTCTCTTTTTTAATTAAACTACTAAAAAGCAGTATCCCTCCAGACAAGAAAACACTTAATAAATGATCACATCCAGACAAATTGATTATGGTTAAAACTTGGTTCTATATTCTATAATTTCACATAAGAAACAATGATTACAGAATTATCAAAAACCTCTTCTGTCTATCTCAACAGTGACAGACAATTAAACTATCACTAGGCCCTTGGTAGTTACTATTAATAATCAAACATAGATAACTTCCAACAGCACAGATAATATAAAGGAGACTCAACTTAGTCACTATGGTATTAATGATTACCGCTTAATACAAGTCTCGAAATATCAGGAGTCCTGTTCAGTACAACTTAAGACAGTACTAAAACAAGTCAGTTAAATATCATTCACACTCCATGAATAATAACAGTCAAGAAAATACTACTCAAATCTAAGCGTTTAGATTTACCTACATAGGCACGAAATATTGTGGTTCAAGAAACCACTAAACAAATCTCTACTTGTGTATGTGTACGGAATGCACAACACGAGAATACAACAATATATCGGTGGATCTAGACTATAGCAGATCTAGATCAGTAGACCAGGCATAGGGCTAGAACTAGTGCAATTATAAACATGTAAAATATGTGTTAGTAAGCGTACGCACTCAACAACAGGCACTCAGTCACTCAAAATAAGGCATCACAATGATAAACAATGCAATGCATAAATCACAATATAATTAACGTTACGTGAGTCATTGGAGTTGAATTCAAAGTAGATCTTCTTCAAGTTCTAGATAGATGTAGAAACTAGCTAGTCGAAAACGGTGGTCGATGAGCTGGTTGTCGATCGCGTAGGATATGCAGACGAGGATCGACGCTAGGTGAATACCACGATGATGAAGACGATGATGAAGACAACGATGATGAAGACGACGCTGGTGAAGACAGCGATGATGAAGTCGACGATGAAGACGACGCTGCCCAAGACGAAAATCCAATTGAATCCCCATTGAATGTCCCCATTGAATCCAATTTGGAGTAAATGGAAAGTGAAACAATGGGTACCCATTGAAACCAATTGGCAATTGGTCCCCATTGGTTTCAATGGGTACCCATTGTTTCACTTTCCATTTACTCCAAATTGGATTCAATGGGGACATTCAATGGGGATTCAATTGGATTTTCGTCTTGGGCAGCGTCGTCTTCATCGTCGACTTCATCATCGCTGTCTTCACCAGCGTCGTCTTCATCATCGTTGTCTTCATCATCGTCTTCATCATCGTGGTATTCACCTAGCGTCGATCCTCGTCTGCATATCCTACGCGATCGACAACCAGCTCATCGACCACCGTTTTCGACTAGCTAGTTTCTACATCTATCTAGAACTTGAAGAAGATCTACTTTGAATTCAACTCCAATGACTCACGTAACGTTAATTATATTGTGATTTATGCATTGCATTGTTTATCATTGTGATGCCTTATTTTGAGTGACTGAGTGCCTGTTGTTGAGTGCGTACGCTTACTAACACATATTTTACATGTTTATAATTGCACTAGTTCTAGGCCTATGCCTGGTCTACTGATCTAGATCTGCTATAGTCTAGATCCACCGATATATTGTTGTATTCTCGTGTTGTGCATTCCGTACACATACACAAGTAGAGATTTGTTTAGTGGTTTCTTGAACCACAATATTTCGTGCCTATGTAGGTAAATCTAAACGCTTAGATTTGAGTAGTATTTTCTTGACTGTTATTATTCATGGAGTGTGAATGATATTTAACTGACTTGTTTTAGTACTGTCTTAAGTTGTACTGAACAGGACTCCTGATATTTCGAGACTTGTATTAAGCGGTAATCATTAATACCATAGTGACTAAGTTGAGTCTCCTTTATATTATCTGTGCTGTTGGAAGTTATCTATGTTTGATTATTAATAGTAACTACCAAGGGCCTAGTGATAGTTTAATTGTCTGTCACTGTTGAGATAGACAGAAGAGGTTTTTGATAATTCTGTAATCATTGTTTCTTATGTGAAATTATAGAATATAGAACCAAGTTTTAACCATAATCAATTTGTCTGGATGTGATCATTTATTAAGTGTTTTCTTGTCTGGAGGGATACTGCTTTTTAGTAGTTTAATTAAAAAAGAGAATTGTGTGGGATTACTAGTTAACACGCAACATAGTCCATACCCCATGTAGTTTTCTAAATTGGTGACCCCGACGTGATCCCCCTGAGATAAGAAACATTTAGTTAGATTACCTTTGCTTATTAATATATATTTTTTTTACCATTAGGTAACCACATTTCTTACTGATACACTGAATTTAGTTTTGTGAACAGTGGACGTGGCGCGGCGTCATCATGCCCGCACCAAATACTGCCGAGGAGGGCCCTCCGCCGGAGCATGAGCGGGCGGGAGCCGCGGCCGGGGCTAGCGTACAGGCCACCCAAGGCGTCGGCGCAGTGAGCATTAAGCTCCCCCCTTTTTGGAGGGGAGACCCGGAGGTATGGTTTGCCCAAGCCTCTGCTCAGTTTGAGACCAGGGGCATAACCAGCGAGCAGACCAAATATGCCTATATTATAGCGACATTGCCATCGGATGTCGCGCTCGAGATTCGCGATATATTGATTAGTCCGCCCCCGATCAAGCCTTACACTGAGCTGCGTGCCCTGCTCATATCGCGGATGACCTCCTCTGAACAGCGCCGAGTTCAGATGTTGTTGAATGAGGAGGAATTAGGCGACCGAAAACCTAGTCAACTTCTCAGACGGATGCAGCAGCTGCTAGGCATGCAGCAGCTAGAGAAGGGGATTTTGCGGGAATTGTTCTTGCAGCGCCTGCCACAGAATGTCCGCCTCATTCTTGCATCATCAAGCGACGCGCTTCCGCTTTCCGAGCTGGCCAATTTAGCCGATAAAATTCTAGAAGCGTCAATTCCCGTCACTGGAATTTCAGCACCCAGCGCCACAGTCGCAGCTGTATCTAACTCTAACCCCGATCTCCAACACCAAGTCCTTGAGCTCACGAAAATGGTGAAGGAGTTGACTGCCACTGTCGGTCACATGCGGAGCCGAAGCCGAAGCCGCAGCATGAGCAGTAACCGTAAGCGCGACTCATCCGGTAGTAAATCAGCAAGCACTTCGGAATTTTGTTGGTATCATGAGAAGTGGGGTGAGAAGGCTCACCAGTGCCGCCCGCCGTGCACATATAGCAAGCCAGCGGAAAACAACTAGGCCAGGAGGTGGGCGCGACAAGCCTCACTGGCCCTCTTCGTGACGGTCGCTTGTTCTATGTCACAGATAGAGATTCTGGGACACGATTTTTGGTTGATACGGGTGCCGCGGTAAGCGTAATTCCTGCCAACACCGCTGATAAGAGGCACCTTATGCCACTCGTTTTGCAGGCTGCAAACAAGACGCGCATATGCACATATGGGCAGCGTGAGCTCACAGTGTGTATTGGGCTGCGGCGTTCGTTTAAGTGGTCATTCATATTGGCCGATGTTTCGCAGCCTATCCTCGGCGCAGATTTCTTGAGACATTATGGCTTATTGGTTGATTTGCGCACAAACCGACTTTGGGATGCCACCACTAGCCTGTCCGTTAATGGCATCGCCTCCGACTTTCCGTCACTGAACCTCACTATAGTGCAGGTAGACTCCGATTCTGTCTACAAGCGCTTACTTGCCGAGTTCACGGAAATAACTCGGCCCATGTTTAAGAACTGTCCGATGAAACATGACGTCACACACAGAATACTCACAACCGGCCCACCCGTTTCGGCACGACCTCGACGCTTAGCGCCGGACAAACACAAGATCGCTAAAGACGAGTTTGGCCGGTTACTCGATTTGGGCATTGTCGAGCCCTCAGATAGTTCATGGGCGTCGCCGCTCCACATGGTGCCAAAGAAGTCAGGCGGTTGGCGACCATGTGGCGATTACCGCGCTCTTAATCGCGTGACCGTCCCGGATCGCTATCCCATTCCGCACCTTCACGACTTTGCCGCACAGTTGCGAGACAAGTGCGTATTTTCCAAAGTTGACTTAGTGCGCGCATATCATCAGATCCCCGTACACCCTGATGATGTGAAGAAGACCGCGCTGACAACCCCTTTTGGGTTATTCCATTTCCGACGCATGCCATTCGGACTACGCAACGCGGCGCAAACCTTTCAAAGGTTTATTGATAGGGTCGTCCGTGACCTGCCATTTGTATTCGTGTATCTTGATGATATTCTTGTTGCCAGCGAGAATCCCGAACAGCACGAGACTCATTTGCGCCAGCTGTTCGCAAGCCTCCGTGATTATGGAGTAGTAGTGCATCCTGACAAATGCCAGGTTGGAGTCGAAGCACTTGACTTTCTAGGGCACCATGTGAATGCCCAGGGCGTATCCCCGATGGATGACAAGGTCACGGTAATTCGCAAATTTCCGCGCCCTACCTCGCTACGCCAGCTGCGCCGGTTCTTAGGCATGGTTAATTTTTACCGCCGATTTATGCCTAAGTGCGCATCCTCGCTGGCCGCCTTGACTGATTTACTGCGCAAGCAACCTAAGCGCTCTCGAAAGGCGTTAGATTGGTCCCCTGTGTGCGACTCTGCTTTCGCGGCTGTCAAAGAGGACCTCGCGAACGTCACGATGCTTACATACCCGTCTGTTGAGCTACCTATAAGCCTCGCGGTAGACGCTTCTGATCTCGCCGTAGGTGGTGTGTTACAGCAACTCCATGAAGGGGAGTGGCGACCGCTTGCGTTCTTTTCTCGCCGCCTCAAGCCTCCCGAGACTAGGTATAGTACCTTTGGTCGAGAGCTGCTAGCCATTTACCTCGGAATACGCCATTTCCGATACTTCTTAGAGGGGCGTGATTTTTTTGTTTTTACAGACCACAAGCCTCTTACCTTCGCACTCAAGACATCGCCCGATCGACATTCCCCTAGGGAAGCACGGCAACTCGATTACGTGTCACAGTTTACCTCCGACATACGCCATATTCGAGGCGTTGATAATCAGGTAGCTGATGCACTTTCTCGCACCGAGATTGACTCAGTGCAATTACCGAACTCGATTAACCTGCGTGTAGTCGCGACCGACCAAGTCGATGACGTCGAGCTCGCTGCTCTGCGCTCAGACACGTCAACCTCGCTCAAATTTGAGAAGGTCCTCCTTCCAGAAGGGGACGCGCACATTTGGTGCGACATGTCCACAGGGCATCCGCGGCCGTATGTATCGGTAGCGCACCGTCGATCGTTGTTTGACAATCTGCACAATCTCGCGCATCCGGGTATTAAAGCTTCGCAAAAGCTAATCGCGGCCCGTTTTGTGTGGCGGGGTATGAACAAGGACATTTGTGCATGGGCGCGTACTTGCATCCCATGTCAGCGCGCAAAAATCCAACGTCATACGCACTCACCGCTTGGCACTTTTGCCAACCCCGATGCCCGTTTTGCACACGTTCATATTGATCTTGTTGGGCCACTACCGCCCTCGAAAGGGCACATTTATCTGCTGACTTGTATCGACAGGTTCACCCGTTGGCCCGAAGCGATCCCGATAGCAGATGCCACTGCCGAGACAGTATTAGCCATAGCTCTAGTGGAGAACTGGGTAGCTCGCTTTGGAGCTCCAGCCACGATTACGCATGATCGAGGTCGTCAGTTTCAATCGGCGCTTTTCACTGCTTTAGCTAATTTGCTCGGTTGTCGGACCATAGCCACCACGGCCTACCACCCGCAGGCCAACGGTATGGTGGAACGGTTCCATCGGCAACTGAAGGCCTCTCTCAAATCTCAACCCGAGCCGAACCGTTGGCAAGAATACCTACCATTGGTCATGTTGGGTATTCGCGCAGCTATTAAGGAAGACATCGGAGCTTCCGCTGCCGAACTCGTCTACGGGACGGCGTTGCGTCTTCCAGGCCAGCTGATAGTGCCTACACGACACGATACTGTTGACCCCGCCGACTACGTCCAACGCTTGAAGGACCATATGTCTGCTTTAGCGCCTACAGCGACACGTAGGTCACCACAGACCAGTTTTGTACATAGGTCTCTCGATACTTGTACGCATATTTTCTTGCGTATCGATGCTGTCCGTAAGCCATTACAGCCTCCGTATTTGGGTCCGTTCAAGGTTCTCAAACGAAACCCGAAGTTTTTCGTTATTGAGCAAAAGGGCAAGCATGTTTCTGTAAGCATTGATCGACTGAAACCCGCGTTTTTGGAAAGCGTTTCAGCTAGGACTACCGCGGCTGACGTGCCTCTAGAGGGAGAGCCTACCGTCTCCTCCCCTCTGCGCACAGCACTTCGCGCAACCTCTGCGCCTGCTCCTGCACCTGCTCCTACGCCTGCTCCTGCTCTGGTGAAATTGCGATCTACTGCGCGTGTCACACGTTCAGGCCGCCACGTCCACTGGCCGCAGAGGTACGTTCAGGTTCACTACATTGAACGTGTCGCATAAATAGTGGTTATTTTCATGTATATTAATGTATTTTGTACATATGTTTCCTTTATATTTTTAATTGTGTATTTTCGCCCCTCGGAGCTTACGCAAGCTCGGGTCTGGTAGGGGGGTTAATGTAGCGACTAATGTTACAGTGCATTCATTTATAATTCACTGGTATACATATTGTGTTTTTAATCCAAAATGGCCGCTTTAGAAGTCATTGAGAGTTCGAGGATTTGGTATTACGCCATGTCCTCAGAACTGGTTTTAACTCGATTTATTATATAACGATGTTTATTCATTAGTATTTTCATCACATGATGAATTAACATAGATGTACGCGTATTTATTCATAAGTATTTAGATCACGTGCTTAATTAACATACATGTGCGCTTGTTTTGAACCATTCGCGCTGTAGTTGATTGGCGCTCTTCTGTTTTTCCTGTGCGGGAATCAGTGAGCTGTTTTGATATTGGTATACGCACATGCTGTTATTGTGTTGATATTTGTACCTGTAAAATCTGTATCCAACGAGGATTGAACTACTACGTCCCCGGACCATTCCCGGTGGACGTGCTCACCTATTTACATTTTGTACGTTTTGCAAGATATATTTTGACTCTCTCGATGTTCAGCATTGACGACACCTTAATTCACCAGCAGTGAGAATAGAACATTTAATATGATCTAAAGTTTTTCTCACCTGCATTATTGTTTGACAACCTTTTATCATCGACTTCATATGATATATATTGTCTCGACATTTGATTCTTCGACCTGCATCGCAAGTCACTGAAGTTGATCTATTGACATTGACTGCATCATCATTGTATTCATCTGTTAACTGATTCATCATCGTTTTCATCACCGTTGTCTTCATCATCGTCGACTTCATCATCGCTGCCTTCACCAGCGTCGTCTTCATCGTCGACTTCATCATCGCTGTCTTCACCAGCGTCGTCTTCATCATCGTTGTCTTCATCATCGTCTTCATCATCGTGGTATTCACCTAGCGTCGATCCTCGTCTGCATATCCTACGCGATCGACAACCAGCTCATCGACCACCGTTTTCGACTAGCTAGTTTCTACATCTATCTAGAACTTGAAGAAGATCTACTTTGAATTCAACTCCAATGACTCACGTAACGTTAATTATATTGTGATTTATGCATTGCATTGTTTATCATTGTGATGCCTTATTTTGAGTGACTGAGTGCCTGTTGTTGAGTGCGTACGCTTACTAACACATATTTTACATGTTTATAATTGCACTAGTTCTAGCCCTATGCCTGGTCTACTGATCTAGATCTGCTATAGTCTAGATCCACCGATATATTGTTGTATTCTCGTGTTGTGCATTCCGTACACATACACAAGTAGAGATTTGTTTAGTGGTTTCTTGAACCACAATATTTCGTGCCTATGTAGGTAAATCTAAACGCTTAGATTTGAGTAGTATTTTCTTGACTGTTATTATTCATGGAGTGTGAATGATATTTAACTGACTTGTTTTAGTACTGTCTTAAGTTGTACTGAACAGGACTCCTGATATTTCGAGACTTGTATTAAGCGGTAATCATTAATACCATAGTGACTAAGTTGAGTCTCCTTTATATTATCTGTGCTGTTGGAAGTTATCTATGTTTGATTATTAATAGTAACTACCAAGGGCCTAGTGATAGTTTAATTGTCTGTCACTGTTGAGATAGACAGAAGAGGTTTTTGATAATTCTGTAATCATTGTTTCTTATGTGAAATTATAGAATATAGAACCAAGTTTTAACCATAATCAATTTGTCTGGATGTGATCATTTATTAAGTGTTTTCTTGTCTGGAGGGATACTGCTTTTTAGTAGTTTAATTAAAAAAGAGAATTGTGTGGGATTACTAGTTAACACGCAACATAGTCCATACCCCATGTAGTTTTCTAAAATACCACTGAGCGGTAGTGCCTCCTCTTGTACACACCTCACTGCCAATAGGCAATTTGAGCGTAATGGAATCCAATTTTATCTATACGTCTTTGATAAAAAGCCATCGAATATTAGTAGTAAAGTGTACTCTAAAAGAGAGCAGAAAATTTAGAGAGAAAATTGAGAAAGTTGTGAATTTTCGAAAGATTTTAGGACATTTTTAAATGGCTGAATCGACAGAGTCACTTTGCTAAAGAGCTGGACAACTTTCTCATTTTGTAAATTTTCTAAAACGTCAATAATTCAAAATGTTTGAATCAGGAGAGTCTTTCCTTTTAGAGAACCTTTAATAATATGATTCCCATGATACATTTTGAGACATGCCTCAAGGGTGAAGAAAAAACAAAAATTGATGAAATTTGTGTAATATACACGATAAACGGGATAGTTGTCCGCAGTGGGAACTGTGTGTTATAGTGCTCTGGTTCCTAATGTTATGAACCAGAGCACTATAATACTGAGTTCCCATAGGACATCTATTTATTCAGATGGTCATATCTCAGCCAATACTTAATATATTCAATTGGGTTTCGACATTCGGACATTATTTGTGATGCTCTTTCGGGAAATGAAGAAAAAATTGAGAAATTCTAAAAAACAGATTTGTGATGTCGTCAAACTCCACCACTCTATTGGAATAGAGGAAAGGACCTAGAAAGGGCTGTCAAGCACTGCGTGCAAAACCAATGGGATTTGGTACATAATGAACATGTGGAGACGCGAGCTGTGGCAAAAACAGCCGCCCCTACTAACTACAATCATGCAGAGTATAAAATGGCGTCTTAATTGGCCCCTTGACGATTTTCGAAAATCCGGCTTCGAGGTGCACTGCGTATTGCAACTCGGAATATCACTGCAAAATTTCAAGGAAAAAATGACGTCATGGCCGATACGTGTTAATTGGGCGGAATTTCTGCGGAATTCGTATAGTACGTGACCCTTTTTTCAAATTCGATTTACCCATAATTTTCTGCGTAAATATATACCGTATTTGGTATCATTCACGAAAGGGTGATTCATATTGCAGTCAGTTTGACACCATTGGCATCTGCGTGCATTGTACGCATTAAACTGGCGTATACGTAATGCATAGTAAAATAATTTGACGTAGTTATAAAGATCGTCATTTATTGAGCAAGTTGAAGTTCTTTCGCAATTTTCTTAAAATTGGCGAATTTGGAGGGCATTTTTCTCAAATTTGGTCACCGTTACGGTATATAATTTTTTTATTTGGCTGGAAAGGGCATATCTTCAAATATCTAAATCCAAAAAAGGGTACGGGTTTGGCCAGAAACGATGAAGATACGGGCACAGAAAGAAAGCCAATTCCCAGAACTTTAGAGGGCGCTATTTATTATTTGCATATTCATTGGAGCGTTACATTCAGCATGACTTTGTGCAATTATGAGATAAAGATACTGCTAGAAATTGAGACGAAACAGAAATGGTATGTGAAATTTATGGCATTTTTAGATTTTTAGGGGTCCATTTTTTAAAAGGTTTAGAGATTTTTCACGGAGTCGGTTTCGGGTTTGAATTTGCAGTGCGAAGATGGCATTTTAAAAGTCAGGTTATACATCGCAGATGAAAGAACATATCTTGGACTATTTAGAAGAATCTGTTAGAACCCCGTACGATCTAGGATAGTGGAGATAGGAAGGAAGAAAGAACGGCCTTAAAACGGACCAGAAACGGACAAAATGGCGCCTGGACGGTTATGCATGAGTGCTTTCGAAAATCAAAGAATGTAGTGACCTTGATGGGATGCTAGAGACTATGCCTACAAAATTTGAAAGGAAAAGGACAAGAGAAAAACTAGGGATAGCAAGCACTATACGTGCGAAACGAACAGGATTTGTGGACGATAAGTACTATGAAGAATATTATAAGGGCAGAACGTGAACGAAAACAAAGCAATGATGATTTCGCCATTTCAATGACGAATTCGTCATTGTAATAAAATTAGAATCAATAAATAAATGAATAATAATGAAGATAAAAAAATTTGACTACTAATATATGGCCAACCGTCTCCTCACATTTGGGACGGTGAAATTGCCAAAAGCATTTCCTGAAGAAAGTGTTTACTGTGTCATCTTTACATCAAACAAGACTAAGGTCTCATCACAACAATATGATACCCCCAAAATACAAGACAAACAACGCAAAATAAAGCCTAAATCAGATAATTCATTAAGTGGTGAACCGCGGCGGTTTTATTTATGATGACGTTAAAACATTTATGATGACATAATAATGACATTTATAATGACATTTATGATGACATTTGTGGTGACGTTGAAACAATGATGTATCACATTTCAGTATCTTATTTCACGGATTCATTTACACGTTCAAATGAAACCGCAGTGGGTTTTTTGTAAAGCATACATGTATGAATAGTGGTACATTATTGTAGCATTGACATGTAGTCATCTGTGATCTTAAAGGCTAGTTTAGATATAACGCCTTATAAAAACAATTGTTAACACAGATAGTAAAGTAACT
Organism: Strongylocentrotus droebachiensis; assembly: GCA_035222895.1. Taxonomy (NCBI): domain Eukaryota; kingdom Metazoa; phylum Echinodermata; class Echinoidea; order Camarodonta; family Strongylocentrotidae; genus Strongylocentrotus; species Strongylocentrotus droebachiensis. The sequence continues at coordinate 50,917 of JAVYIG010006123.1, forward strand.
AAACACAACAATGATCTGGCTGCAAAGCTAAGAACATGAAGTTAGTGGTATTTGACGTTTGAGTTGAGTTAAACAATATATAAAACGTGTGATATGAAATAATAACTACAATCACACGAATTATAGTTTACAAAATTCAATACACAACTTAGAGCAACGATGCAATATTAGTGAGAAGTGAAAGTGCCTTTACATCTCTATCACATGTGTTAAATTGTTTTATAAACATCCCATCCCCATCCCTTACTCCCGGCCCCCCACTCAGGGGTCGGAATGACCGCATGCGTGTTGCTAAAATGTCCGGTAAAGGGGTACTTTTCGTGCGACAAAGTCCGGCCCGAGAATTGTAAAAAAAGGGGTGTATTTGACTTTTCACCCGGAGATTTCTTTAAAAAGGGTGTGTTTTTTCTTTTTTCTCTCATCTCTTTGGACTCCTGAGAAATTATTCCAAATTTAGGGGGGTACATTGAGCATTTTTCCTGATTTAGGGGGGTCTCCAAGGCAGGAAAAGCCCGCGAAAAGCCCGCGAAAGGGGGGTTCGAAAATGTTGGCAGTCCTCAGATAGGGGGTGCTTTCAAAAAGAGGGAACGAGCATATGCGTACCCTAAATAACACTGAGTGGGGGGGGGGGCGGGCCCTTACTTTCAAAAATAACTTAATTCCATACAAAAAAGAGTGAGTTCTTAATTAAAATCGCTAACCAATGATAAGACAAAATTATGTGAAGGCAATCGTCAAAACGTATCAATAAACATTACGCTCTTTCAGTGCACATAGGCTTTCTTCCTGCCATGTGCCCATGTACCACACTTTATTGGAGACTGGCAAATGTAGATCAATCTGATTCCAAAGGAAATTGTGATAAATAAAAAGGGGATATCAGATAGTAAAGTAGCTAAACACACAGCAATGATCTGGCTGCAAAGCAAATAACATGAAGTTAGTGGTATTTGACGTTTTAGTTGATTTAAACAATATATGAAACGTGTGATTAAAAAAAAAAACTACAATCACACGAATTATAGTTTACAAAGTTCCATACACAACTTAGAACAACGATTTTTTTTTGACACGAAGTTACTACAAACATTAAAGACATCGATGTGCTGACAAGAACTAATATTTCTGTAAAGATTAGTTATACAATTGCATTAATACGCTAAGGTAATTTTTATTTAGTAATTTAGTGCTGGTTTGATATTGCTCATAAATATTTAGCTATTGATACATGTACATATTCAACTTTTATACTACGATAAATACAACATAGGAAAACCAGTGGTGACTTGTTATGTCACAAAGTGTTTTTTATGCCATTTCATTGGCCTAACTAGTATAACTGGTCAGTCAAACCATAAACAAGCTTTAGTCTGGTTTATTACTGCCTATCTAAGAAACCAAAAATAGGTCCTTGAGGAATTGGAGATTGAGCAAAAATTCAAAGAGTCGGTTAGAAAGTGACAACTTGCAGGATTTGACCTAGCGGCTTCGGTTTGTCTGGTCTGTTGTCGCTCTGCACTGTGAAAAAATTTGGGCAATATTTTTCGACCATTTACCCAACGTTGTGCCAATAGTCAACCCAACCATCTATTGGGCAATATTTTGCCCAGTGGTATTGGTAAACGTAAGCACCCTACTTCACACGTGCATAATTCGTATTCGTTTCGTTTCGTATTTTGACCAAAATTTGGGTAAAGATATGACCTTTCAACTGCCCGACTACGGTAGCCCACTTGTTGGGAAAATCTTGACCAGCTGTTGGGCCACTGGGAAAAATATTGCCCAATAGATGGTTGGGTTGACTATTGGCACAACGTTGGGCAAATGGTCGAAAAATATTGCCCAAATTTTTCACAGTGTGGTGTCGGTCTTGTTGGTGTGACTAAGGTATTTTGATAGGCATAAACATGATAAAGATGGGTTGAAAGAAGAAATAAAGAGATGCATATGTGAGATAGATGAAGAAAGAGACCAGAGGGAGCGAGGGAGCGAAAGAGAGAGGGAGAGAGAGAGAGAGAGAGAAGCCAAAAAAGAGGATTAAGGGACGCACGGAAAAATTCGGAAGAGAAAAAAAGTACAATCCTATAGATCCTCACAAATTTCCATGCAACTTTGAAGCAATGAAATTTTGGTACCTATTTCAAATTTGCAAGATAAATAAATGTTGGTGTACTTATTATAATTGCGAAAATATTGTTCTTGGTTGGTCTCTGAATTACGTATCTACCACTTAAAAATGATCCGTTTGACTTGGACAAAGATTTCTTGACAATCCTTCCGAAAGCGCCTGTTTAGTTTCCAGTAAACGAAAAGATTGATTATAGAGTTAATCTCATAGAGACGAAAGAAGATGGCGTAAACAGTGTGATGTAGATTAGACCGGTTCATGAAGGCTCTTCTTGTCTCAATGGGAACGTACCGACCAAGGAACAACGGTAATAGACTGACAACAAAGATGACAGTTACACAGCCTAGCATTAGTGTTAGTCTCTTTTCTGCTTGTCGGTTGGTGTTGATAGTGTTAGGTTCGGCGGGTCGCGTTCTGGATAGCGGCGCGGCGGTTAGAACGGTTGCTGTCGCCGTATCGAGAGCGTTAGGAACATTTCCCGATTCCTGACGTTGCATCGGTTTGGTCTCGTCGTGGACTGATTTTGGGAACTCTAAGGCAACTGTCGCAGCTGTTCGACTCTCTTCCCCTGCTTTAGATTCACTCTGCAGGTGCTTAGGGTGCACGCCTATGTTGCTGAAGCCATTTTGGTTACCAGACGCACCTGTTTGGTCCTCCTGTTTGGTCACACCCCCCTCATCTATAAGCAGGTTGCTATTACCCCTCTGATCGGATACATTGTCAGTTGATAACGCAAAGGCCGTGTTATCATCCCTGTTAAGAACAGTAGAGCGATCACCTGGCCCGTTGTGTGCAGCTGTGGTAGAAGCCGGGTTTTTAATGAGCAAGGCTCGCACTTTGGACTGGCGACGCAACGCGTAGATGACGCGACAGTATAACAAGGACGTTGTAGAGAGACAGGTTATGATATACCCCTGTAGGATGTATTTGTCATACTGAGTGAACCAATTAATATTCCACCTATACAGGCAGTCTTTGATGAAGTCGTCATAGTGTGTCACTGCAATAGAAGGTGCAACGATTAAAAACGCCAGCAGATTGGCGAACATGACAATGAAGACGGCTCGACGGACTGTTGGGCGGCGGTGGACGGGGAAACACACCGCTAAGTACCGATCAATGCTAATAACAACCGTCATCATCATTTGAGAAGCTAACAAACCTGTTTCCAAGTACCATTTGAATTTGCAATACAGGTTATCTGCTACCCATACTTTAATTTTAAGTAGGCATATTGCCGAGGTCATCAAATCGGCAATTGCTAGCGCCATTATGAAGATGTCCGTCCCAATTTTCTTTTTCTTTTTCGAGTAGCCGGCCAAAATAACAATATTGCTCGGCAATCCGATAGTGAATATGATTGCGTATACAGCAATGAAGACACTGCGAATGATAGCCATACTTTGACAACCGGATCCGTTGGTTGGTGATCGGTTCCAACTGCAATGTGTTACGAAGTAGATGTCCTAGAAATACTTTAAGAGCATGATTTTGCGTCTTCATTTATAGGCTGAAAACAAATGACGTAGATGTTTCAATCCGGAAGGATTTGTCTTCCTTCCGCAACGATGGTAGCTATTACCGTACTCTTCCATTTATTTGTTTTCTTTTAAGTTCGATAAACCCCTTTTTTGGTTATATGTACTTTCTTAATAAGTGTATCAGCCGTTTTAAGTACTTCAGCCGTACTACCATTCTATTGATAAAATGAATTTCAGCGAAATAATGAATCACGCCATTTTTATATTTGAGGCTGTATAGTGAAGAATAATAAGAATTTTAAAAGAAAAGGATTAGTATCTGTTTATAGCCTGGCCCACCGCAAGACTCCATAAAGAAAATGCATTATTTTCATTCTATTTGGGGGTATTGTATGACTGTAATATTAATCTATGTCATGTGCATGACGTGATTTTACTGTGGTTGTAGATTTAAACATTGCGACTTGGAGATTCTTTATTCAAAATATATTAATAAAGTTTGAACCATAAACAATGAAAGCTTGAATATAGAAAAGAAGATTGCTGCATATCGATAAACATGTGTGACATGTCGAAGTCACTTTAAATCTTAGTCCATTTAAATTGTATAACTTTATTTTATGTTTTCTTGTGTTTACTATAAATATGACAATGTTAATTCCTGGAGTTTTGCCATGTGCCAATTTTGTTTACAATAAAAACCGATATTGAATTGAATTGAATTGGTTTGAGATAAAACTTCAGAAACAATTGCGTAGCCACGAAGGTAAACGGGACACGTACCACGCCCGGATAACGCCAAACCGACTCCAAGCCGACTTGACACCCACCAATGTTTTGTTTGGTCTGTTGTCGGTCTGATGTCGGTCTGTCGGTGTGACTGAGGTATTTTGATAGGCATAAACATGATAAAGATGGGTTGAATGAAAAGAGAGGCATGTCTGAGATAGATAAAGAAAGAAGACAGAGAGAGAGAGATGCAGACAGACAGAAAAAAGAGGATTTAAGGACAGAGGGGTAGAGAGAGAGAGAGAGAGAGAGGGGAGCGAAGAGCAAGAGGAAAGGGCTAGAAGACGTGATGAAGAAAAAAGTGAAACGAAATGAGAACACGCCCGGAAAAATTTGGAAGAGAAAAAATAGCATAAGTCTATAAATCCTCAAAAACGTCCATGCATCTTTAAAGCAATGAGATTTTGATATCTATTTCAAATTTGCAAGATAAATGAATTTTGGTGTACTTATTACAATTGCGGAAATGTTGTTCTTGGTTGGTCTCTAAATTACGTATCTACCACTTAAAAATGATCCGTTTGACTTGGACAAAGATTTCTTGACAATCCTTCCGAAAACGCCTGTTTAGCTTCCAGTAGACGAAAAGATTGATTATAGAGTTAATCTCATAGAGACGAAAGAAGATGGCGTAAACGGTGTGATGGAGATTAGACCGGTTCATGAAGGCTCGTCTTGTCTCAATGGGAACGTACCGACCTACGAACATTGGTATTAGACTGACAACATAGATGAAAGTTACACAGCCTAGCATTAGTGTTAGTCTCTTTTCTGCTTGTCGGTTGGTGTTGATAGTGTTAGGTTCGGCGGGTCGGGGTTTGGCTGGCGGCGCGACGGTTAGAACGGTTGCTGTCGCCGTATCGAGAGCGTTAGGAACTTTTCCCGATTCCTGACGTTGCATCGGTTTGGTCTCGTCGTTGACTGATTTGGGGGACTCTTGATCTAAGGCAACTGTCGCATCTGTTCGACTCTCTTCCTCTGCTTTAGGTTCACCCTGCAGGTGCTTAGGGTGCACGCCTATGTTGCTGAAGCCATTTTGGATACCAGATACACCTGTTTGGTCCTCGGTCACACCCCCCTCATCTATAAGCAGGTTGCTATTACCCCTCTGATCGGATACATTGTCAGTTGATAACGCAAAGGCCGTGTTACCATCCCTGTTAAGAACAGTAGAGCGATCACCTGGCCCGTTGTGTGCAGCTGTGGTAGAAGCCGGGTTTTTAATGAGCAAGGCTCGCACTTTGGACTGGCGACGCAACGCGTAGATGACGCGACAGTATAACAAGGACGTTGTAGAGATACAGGTTATGATATATCCCTGTTGGTAGTATTTGTCGAACTGATTAAACCAATTAATACCCCACATATACATGCAGTCTTTGATGAAGTCGTCATAGCGTGTCACCACAATAGTAGGTGTATTGATTAAAAACACCAGCAGATTGGCGAACATGACAATGAAGACGGCTCGACGGACTGTTGGGCGGCGGTGGACTGGGAAACACACCGCTAAGTACCGGTCAATGCTAATAACAAGCGTCATCATCATTTGAGAAGCTAACAAACATGTTTGCAAGTACCAATAGGATTTGCAATAAAAATTATTTGCTACCCATACTTTAACTTTAAGTAGGCATATTGCCGAGGTCATCAAATCGGCAATTGCTAGCGCCATTATGAAGATGTCCGTCCCAATTTTCTTTTTCTTTTTCGAGTAGCCGGCTAAAATAACAATATTGCTCGGCAATCCGATAGTGAATATGATTGCGTATAAAGCAATGAAGACACTGCGAATGATAGCCATACTTTGACACACGGATCCGTTGGTTGGTGATCGGTTCCACCTGCAATGTGTTACGAAGTAGATGTCCTAGAAATACTTTAACGAGTTTCATTCTGCGTCTTCATTTATAGGCTGAAAACAAATGACGTAGATATTTTCAATCCGGAAGGATTTGTCTCCCGTCCGCAACGATGGTAGCTATTACCGTACTCTTCCATTTCTTTGTTTTCTTTTAAGTTCGATTAACCCCTTATTTGGTTATATGTACTTTCTTAATAAGTGTATCAGCCGTTTAAGTACTTCAGCCGTACTACCATTCTATTGATAAAATGAATTTCAGCGAAATAATGAATCACGCCATTTTTATATTTGAGGCTGTATAGTGAAGAATAATACAAATTTTAAAAGAAAAGGATTGGTATTCGTATAGCCTGGCCAACCGCAAGACTCCATAAAGAAAATGCATTAGTTTTATTCTATTTGGGGGTATTGTATGACTGTAATATTAATCTATGTCATGTGCATGACGTGATTTTACTGTGGTTGTAGATTTAAATATTGCGACTTAGAGATTCTTTATTCAAAATATATTAATAAAGTTGTAACCATTAACAATGAAAGCTTGACTATAGAAAAGAAGATTGCTGCATATCGATAAACATGTGTGACATGTCGAAGTCACTTTAAATCTTAGTCCATTTAAATTGTATAACTTTATTTTATGTTTTCTTGTGTTTACTATAAATATGACAATGTTAATTCCTGGAGTTTTGCCATGTGCCAATTTTGTTTACAATAAAAACCGATATTGAATTGAATTGAATTGGTTTGAGATAAAACTTCAGAAACAATTGCGTAGCCACGAAGGTAAACGGGACACGTACCACGCCCGGATAACTCCAAACCGACTCCAAGCCGACTTGACACCCACCAATGTTTTGTTTGGTCCGTTGTCGGTCTGATGTCGGTCTGTCGGTGTGATATAAGCCTCGGTCACAAATTCCATTACGAACTGCTGCTACGTACGCCGTACGAACGATTTTTAGACGATGGAAATTTGGGAAGACAATGGGAAAACAGGGAGATTCGTACGAAATTATCGTTTGTACGAACCTTTGTGACCGTAGCTTAACCGAAATAACCTAAACCGTTGAGACATGACTAACAAACAAACTAACAAAACCACATGACTAAACAAAATTGGATCACTACAATCAGGCGGTCAAAGTATTTCTCGAATAAATGGCTCTATCGGGTAAAGGAGAGTGTTTATTGTGTCATCTTTACATCAAACAAGACTAAGATCTCATCACAACAATATGATACCCCAAAAATACAAGACAAACAACGCAAAATGAAGACTAAATAAGATAATTCATTAAGTGGTTTCAATGGGTACCCATTGTTTCACTTTCCATTTACTCCAAATTGGGGACCAATTGCCAATTGGTTCCAATGGGGACCAATTGCCAATTGGTTTCAATGGGTACCCATTGTTTCACTTTCCATTTACTCCAAATTGACAATTGGTATTGAATTGGGATTCAATGGGGGCATTCAATGGGGATTCAATTGGTAAATCGATCCAGTTAGAAGAACCAGTAATAAATTATTGATACTTCATAATCGATATTGGCAACTGCCCACCAATTAGGTATATTCCAATCTCATTTGCATTAACTTCATCACAAAGATCATTTGAAGTGAATTCAAGAGTTTCATTTACAGTGACATTGGCTCGTACAAATATATATACTAAATATGTATATTGTTTCTTGGTTAGTAATCATATAATCAATATATAAATCAATATATCTATTGCTAAAACGTGAATGTAATTGTCACATGATCAGACAAAATAATCTATTGGTTAATAATTGCTGAAGGAATAAAGAAATCACAAAATTGATGTGCATTGTCATAATTTGCTTAACAAATCATGATAAATTTATTTTTCTGTGACACGTGTAAAGTGATAATGAATATTCATGAGATGCCTAGATTTGTTGGTTTCAATTGGCCAATTGGTTTCAATGGGACCAATTGAAGTCCAAATTAAGGCCAATTGGTCCAATTGAAACCAATTGGGGACCCATTAAAGTCTAATGGGGCCTAGGCCAATGGGGCCAATGGGTCCAATTTGTCCAATGGGGCCAATCCGGACCAATTGAAACCAATTGGGGACCCATTAAAGTCTAATGGGGCCAATGGGGCCAATTTGTCCAATGGGGCCAATCCGGACCAATTGAAACCAATTGGGGACCCATTAAAGTCTAATGGGGCCTAGGCCAATGGGGCCAATTTGTCCAATGGGGCCAATCTGGACCAATTGAAAACATCTGAGGTCCCATTGAAACCTGTTAAAACCTATTGAGACCAATTGAAACCAATTGAAACCAATTGAAATTTCAATTGGTGTTCAATTGGTTTCAATTGGATTTTCGTCTTGGGTGGTGAAGGCAGCGATGATGAAGTCGACGATGATGAAGACAACGGTGATGAAAACGATGATGAATCAGTTAACAGATGAATACAATGATGATGCAGTCAATGTCAATAGATCAACTTCAGTGACTTGCGATGCAGGTCGAAGAATCAAATGTCGAGACAATATATATCATATGAAGTCGATGATAAAAGGTTGTCAAACAATAATGCAGGTGAGAAAAACTTTAGATCATATTAAATGTTCTATTCTCACTGCTGGTGAATTAAGGTGTCGTCAATGCTGAACATCGAGAGAGTCAAAATATATCTTGCAAAACGTACAAAATGTAAATAGGTGAGCACGTCCACCGGGAATGGTCCGGGGACGTAGTAGTTCAATCCTCGTTGGATACAGATTTTACAGGTACAAATATCAACACAATAACAGCATGTGCGTATACCAATATCAAAACAGCTCACTGATTCCCGCACAGGAAAAACAGAAGAGCGCCAATCAACTACAGCGCGAATGGTTCAAAACAAGCGCACATGTATGTTAATTAAGCACGTGATCTAAATACTTATGAATAAATACGCGTACATCTATGTTAATTCATCATGTGATGAAAATACTAATGAATAAACATCGTTATATAATAAATCGAGTTAAAACCAGTTCTGAGGACATGGCGTAATACCAAATCCTCGAACTCTCAATGACTTCTAAAGCGGCCATTTTGGATTAAAAACACAATATGTATACCAGTGAATTATAAATGAATGCACTGTAACATTAGTCGCTACAGTATATAGAGCAGTGGTCTTGTAACTGGGAGGTCAAGGGCTCGAAACGTACATGTGGTCAATGCGCTCATGCCCTTTGGTAATGCTTTTAAAGGGCCCTCGTTACCAAGTCCTTCGGAGAGGATTTAAAGCCGTCGGTCCCCTGGATGCATCCTTACGAACATAATTATACATGCTTTCTTAGCAGGCAGGTAAAGCAATCCTCTTTACATTATCATTAAACAAGTGGCTGAATCCCCTTATATGGGCCGTGTAAAAAGTTCCAGGGGCAGTTACGTGTCATGAAGATAGTTTTGTATGGCATTTAAACGTGGGGACGGGCAGTGGTGTAAATACGGGGGGAAGGGCGTGCAAGGGCAATGAATATTTAAAGGGGAATGAGAGAAAAAGAAACGAGGAACGAAAAGTCGAGAAACAAATGTTGATAGTACCGAACCCTTTTCGTCATCCTACCCTAAGAGCTGATGCTGATTATTACCCAACCTGTGGAATGACATACCGTTTTAAATTATGAAATCACCAAAGTTTAAAGGTAATAGACCAGTATTGGAAACGCCCTAATTTCAAAAAATGAAATGGAAGCTCTTATTACCAATCATGTGAAAGAATATGTTTTGAAACCGCCTATTAATTGATATTATTTGGTAAATTAGCTTATCTATTGGACTGTGAGAGATAAACGCACGTGTCACGCACGTGTGCGTACTCCCATATACATCTTTCTATGTACAGTGCTTGTAACTTTACGAAGACTGGGCCAAATTTCTTATCATTTTGATGATTCCAGGACCTTGCAGTACACACCAATATGCTAGATGATCAACCTTTTCTGATCGATTCCACAACGTTTCTTTCACAATGAAATCGCATGACCATAACTGGTCTTTATCTTTAATAATTTTAAGGCGAAATAATAACACATCTTGTCGTTTAACTTTATGTCGTAATTTGTAAGCACATCAGGAGCTGTTTTTAGCACAGTTTGATATATTTGCATAGTTTCTGCACTTTATGAAATGTTTAATATTTTATAAGTTCATTCTTGGAATAATCCCTGTACCCCCACCCCATGATTTGACCACGGGAGGAGGGGTGTTCGCTTTCTAATTCACACATTATACAGACCGCCACATAAATCGTGGTTTCTACCACAACCATAACTTAACAAAACATTGTTCGTTAGAATGATTGACGTTTTGGTCTTAATTAGACTTAAACCACCACATGGATAGCCTTTAGAGAAGTACGTGGTAAAAATAATTCTAATCGAGTGGAAATCCTCATCATTACTGGGTAATGAGCTTGATTTTGGTTTGATTTCTTCCCCATATTCATCATTGCTACATGATATAACGCCATATTATATCTCTCCATAAATGTTGGTTTAGATCGCCTGCCAATTTCAAATTTAATTCGCTTAAACTTCTTCATTAACGCTAAAAATATTGCGTTTTATTAACGTCATGCATTGAATAATTAGCATCCATAATATGGGTAAAAGACCTTTATGATTTCTAATACAACAATAAAGTTTCATCAATCTACAAAATCAATATTCTACATACTCTTGTCACAAAATAATTTTGTCCATGGCTCGATGCAATTTTGCTTACTCTTGAAAATACATTAATAAATTAGATAGCTTAGACAGATACCAAGATGTGATTGGTCCAGAGCTCGTCACGTGATATCAATTGCGAGGATCCAAATTGTTATATTTTCCTGGCCGGTTACTTTTCGGTGTTATATTTTACCAGCTGGTGAAATGAATATATTTTTAATCAATGCATGTCGCCCTCTTGAGGACTGTATGTCACCAATTACACACATTACACCATTACCGAGGGTCTTTTTTTTTTCAATAATTTTTTGTCATTAATTTTGTTTTTCCCTTAAAATTATTTTTTTGCCCATTTTTAGTTTTCACCAAGAAATGCTTTTTAGGGTAAGAATTTATTTTTCTCGATTTTTTAATTTTTGTTTAGATTTAATTTTTTTATATTTTTTGGAATTATCTCGAGAAAAAAAAATCAAACCAAGGCTATTACAGTTATTGACTGGCAGGGGGGATATAACATTCTTTGGACCTGAAGGAAGTTATATTTTCCCTCGTGACCATATTTTCCCTCAGCGCTGTGCGCTTGGGAAATTATAACCACTTGGGAAATATAACTCCCTTCACTGTCCAAAATATGTTATATTACACGGTACACCCCATGCCAGTCAATAACTGTATAATATTCATTGCTAAGGTGCTTCTTTTGATGTGTTATCACAAAGGCGTCGTAGGATAGTGGTTCGTTCACTTGATTCTCAATCCAGTTTAATGAGGCATTTATAAGAATCAACACGTTCTCCGCATAATAATGTTATTTTAATTGTTTGATTTATTTTATTTCCAGGCAAGATGATAACAATACAAATGATATAACATTAACAGTATGATATTTAGCACCAGCCAATGCCTGGGGATCACCTTAAAGAATTTTAAAATTCTGTTGAGAGGCTCTCCACATTGCATGGCTGATGCAGATATAAAACAAAATATAAAAATAAGGTAAACATATACACGAATATGTGACTAAAATTAACCTAAAATTAACTTAAAATACTAAAGTTTTGCTATGGAATGTAATTTTTAATACAACACACTTCCGTCACCTTCACCTCTCTCGTTCACCATGCTCCCTCGCACTGGCATACTGATGGGGATGGGGGCTTTGGGGGCAGTGGTTTATTTCTAATTCGATATCAGTGATTTAACAAATGTTGCAGAACTTATGGCATGGTTTTCTCCTGAGCTTCCGGGGGCTCTCCTCCCTGGAACTCGCCAAGGGCTCTAAGGCGGGCCCCTGGTTGCTCATCTGACCGTAACTAAATGCCGAAAACCTCTGAGCTTCGGGGGGCTCTGCTCCCTGAACCCCACTACATTTAGTGACCTGCGTGCCAGTGTTACAAATAAGGTATCAAAATATGCTCACATGACCGTAATTAAATGCCTAAAACCCCTGAGCTTAATGGGGCTCCTTCTTTGAACTCTGACGGCCGGGCTTTGCCCCTGGACCCCACGCCAATTTACGCTCCACTTGCTTCGCTCGTTTTGCTCTACCTGATCTTAAATACGCCCCCCTTCCACCCACTTTAAAAAACGTTCCACGGGCCCTGCATGTAACATGTATGATAAAACGTTTTTGCTCATACACGCCACTGCTTCCTCGTCCCGCGCATTTCGTCCCCCCGGTCGCGTATTTTTTATTTACACGGCAGCGAGGGGAAAAGCTCGATTAATTACAATGAAACCGCTCGCGGAGAGTCTAGTCTGTAGACGCTTGTCACAACCATAGAGATATATATTAAGTATATATCTCTATGGTCACAACGTACCGTGTCGGAGCTGGTCCTTGGGCGTCCTATATAAGCCAATAAGCCTTTTGCTCGCCAGCCACTGAATTCTTCAACATTAAACAAAAGTTTAGCTTTTAAAAAATCCAATTTATATATCAAAAAAGTAAATCTAATTTTAAAGGAATAACAATCCTAAGAGAAGAGGCGTAAATATTCACTTCTGAATGACAAACGCCTATAAACCCAAACAACAACAACAACAACACTACTGAATTATGACTTGTGTTGTCGTTGTACTCTGTGTTGTTGGCACGTGCATGGTCGAGGGCATGTATATTATGTTCACGCTTAATACGATTTCTCTGTGCCATGGTGTCGCACATGATATCATACTGCCGTCACAAGACATCTAGACTATTTTGTTTTTCTTGTTTTCCTTTAGATGTCTTTCATCGTTTCCTTCTCTAGATCTACGTAACAGCTAACACTTGCACTGCCACTGCTGTACCGATTCGGTCTAGTCTAGACTCGTCGCGAGCGGTTTCATTGGAATTAATTGAGAAATTCCCCTCGCTGCCGTGTAAATAAAAAATACGCCCCCCGGTCATGAAAAGAAATCGCCTTCCTGTAGTAGCACCTCCATATAGCATAGGAGTGATTATGTCCAAAAAATGAAACATGGGGTATTTTATTTACTTTTTAAGTTTTGTCTTACCTTCTGGAAAACAATTGACCATTAATAGAGCTAACTTTCGGTTGCATAATTCCGGGCGTATCAAATCGGTTCTGAATTGGCCGCACCCCTTTTTTGCGGCTAAAGTTAACAATAAATAGGGGGAAATAGAGAGCGACGGAAGAAAGAGCTTGACAGATATTGGAAAATAAGATAAAAGAGTAAACTTAAAGAATTAAAAATCAGTGAAAGAAAAAATAAGAGGAGAAAGGAAACAAATTGCTACCATGATAATAGGGGCTGTGGGAATTTAAAGGAGGTATAATGATTTATATCGCTCGAGACGGCCCTAAAGGTTTTAAGTTGCTAAAAGTAAGAAGCAAGAGGACATTGTTTTTTTGGTCCCAAAAATTTCGTAACGACTCAGTCAGCCGCTGAATAAGTGGGGGGGGGGGGGGGGGGGTGCTTTTCAAAGGGAGGGAACATGTTCACATAGATCCTAAGTCGGACTTAACACTTATGAAATGCCGTTAGCATCTTTGAAAATATTTTGTAAAAGTTATTTAAAAGGCATAAAGTGTTGATTCAAATCATTCATATTTTCTATTACTAAGGATATTTCATGCTCTTGATGTGGAATTTATGAAAAGTCTAAAAAATACTTCAATTTTTGCTTTCGAATATATTATATTTTAAGGCTACAAATGGCTACAAAAGAGAGTTTCGTGTTTGATTGATAATTGTACCTTAACAAATTCATAACTTTCTTATTTTCAACCGTTTTTTTCTCACAATTTCACTGACATGTTTATCTCACTCCCCCCTTAAAGCAAAACAACAGATACTTAATAACAGGGTGGACTTCATATTGACATTTTCTTTGTAATATTATTCACTTCACAGTGGCAAACTAAAATTGCTATAAAATTAGGCAGCCGAACGGCGAAAAACTTTGAAACGCCATCTGCGGTCCATCATTTACAGCATTCTTCACTTGACATTCCTTTTTACACTGGAAAAATGGCGCCGATGACAAGGGTAAGTTCTCAATTTCATTAAAAATATTACACATTTATATTCATCGGCCTAGTATTTGATGAAATTTTTGATATCTGTAGTAATTGGGGTTTATTCTCACCTTTCTAGAAATTTTTTTCAGGGTTTATTAACTTGGGAAAACACAATTACGAAATGGTAACCAAGTTGCAGGCGTTGTTGACAACCAAGTCCACCAGGAGAGTCAACGGTACGGTACGGAGCCCCGCTACACCGGCCGGGAAGCGCACCGGCTCTGCAGCCTTGTGTGTGGGCTCCGTTGAGTTGTCTGTAATATAATAATGGTCGAGCACTGAAATTGACTGATGGACTTGCAAATTGAACAAAACGTATAAATCTACCCAGACGTTGTGTATCCGGATATCATATGGCACGTAGAACTTTAGCTTAGATCTAGATCTAGAAGTCTAGACTAGTACAATGTTGAATGTACATTTAGCGCTAGACTAGACCGAATTTTTCTGTCTCTTTCGTTTGTTAGCCTCTGATTTGGGTAAGGTCGGCTCTCTCTTTAGAGACAGAACAGCCCTATACGCTGTAGTGGCCGCGCGTTTGTACTAAGAAACGTTACACAAAACTTGGCCAAACTCATGAACTTAACCCCTAATTTTGATATTTTGCCGGATGCATATCCGATGTATTTATACTCCTACATGTAAATTAGCTATAGGGTTCTATGCTTAACTACTTCGGTTCCACTTACCAACTTGACTGAAATAATCCGTTTAATGGTCCATTTTTAGGAAATTATGGGTTTCGGAGTCTCCTGTGTGTATGGACACAGTGCATAGGACATGACATTGCATTTCATCACATGAACATGAAAGATTTTTGTAGTATCTACTTTCTCTTTCAATCGATACATGTAATTAGTGATTCTATCATGATCCGCAACACATGCTTTTTGCAGGCTTCTCACCCATCGATCTTATGTGGCTTCAAAACAGTGTTCACTACCGAGGGCGAAAGTATAAACATCTGCAAAATTAAGGCATGGGATCAATAAAACAAGTGCAATTGAGCAGCCCCAAAATTACTGCGGTTACCTCCTCTGTCCATTAGAGTTAGACTTAGGGTATGGAAATTTAGGTTGTGCATGTTTTTCCTATAATCTAGCGGCAAAAGAGACAACTATTTTAGTTTAGTGTACAAACTCTGAATTTACAACTGCCTATCTGCCACAGGCACATTCCCAAACAGTCTAGAAAGCAGGCGCAGCATGAGCCATACCGTTAATCAGCCTCCTGTAAAACTAAAACATCGACTAGATAAGGCTAGAATCTAGATCTAGACCTAGATTCTAAGTTTTAAAATAATTTTCTGAATAGAGATTAGTCTAGAGTCTAGATCTAGATCTAGATCTACAATAAAGCAAACTTAAGCTTCAGGATCACGAGCAATAAAGGTTTGAATCTCGATTTTGCATGATCGTGCAATGCACATAGACTGCATAGATCTAGGGATAGGGAGGCCAATGCCCGGGCGTAAGGCTTCTACGCCTACGATTTGTGCGCTCGTCGTCCAAGTCAGAAAATTACCAGAAGAAAAAAAAAGGGGAAAAAGAAGAAAACAAATATCTATGGAATAAAATATATAACAAATACACAATAACACTCCACAACATACCTATAATCACGGATCTGTAACGATCTTTCACCATTTGTTGACGATCTTGCAGATTTTGACGTATTTGAATCCAATAATTGTTTTAGCAGACGAACTTAACGCGCACACAATAGAAACTAGAGGGGTCCTAGAGGGCGCGGAGGTTAGCTCACTAAAATCCTTCTCAATGGCAGAAGGTAGACCCTAAAAATATGGAATCCAATTTAAATGAAAGAACTTTTGATAGAGATTAACATATCAGATGTGCACATATGTCACTTTTAACAACTAGAAAATATAACGAAAAAAGATTATATCTTTTTAATTGCAGATTTTTACAAACTGCACATTCGAAGGTAGATAGAGTAAAATGTTTTTGTCAATCTTGCGTTGGTTTGAGCCCCATAGCTAGAGCCATCTCAAATTGAGAAGGAAAACTGTGAACAGAGATGTCATTGTTCCAGGCAAGACCCTTATTCTTGGCGATGATACCTACCGGTATATGCACTGTATCTTACGTAAGGCTAACAACAAATAACATTTTTTCTTACCCAGGATGTGGGAGACAAGGGTCAGCGGACATCCATTGTCTTTGATGTGTCAAAGAGGGAGCTCTTTTCAACGCAGAATGGATTCAAACAACTCAACAAGAAACTCAGGTCAAACTGGAAAATTGTCAGGTATGACACAATGTTGCACACTTAAGCAACATTACACATGAAATAACAATAAAAAACATGAATTGGAAAGTTATTCAAATGTTCCAAATATTATATTTCCATTAGATTTTTGTTGCGTGGGAGAGGGGGACAAATAGTGTATTTTCATGTATTTTTAATTTTATTTTCAGATGACTATTTTGCATCAGAAAGGGGGGGGGGACATTACAAAAAGAACTTACCAATATTAAGTATTAAGTATTACCAATTAGATGGAGAAACCTTCTTGATTGTAGAAGTACCCCTGATATATGGAGCATTATGAGCAGCGCTTTGTAACGTACGTACTTCAAGGAATCTATCAAATACATGATTGAAATTGGATTGGATTGAGCATTGGAAAAACAAAACAGCTGTCCTGTGTGGGTTTAGATCGCTACAAGTATAGTATGAACATTTGTTATCATGCTGCGCTGTTTAATAATAGATATTTATTTATACAATTTTTGGATTTTCCCCTTGCTGCAGCAATAAAGATGAGATTACAGATGAAAAGTTGACGAATGCTAAGGTCTTTGTGATTGCTGGACCAAGGGACAAATTCACAGCACCAGAGGTAAGGTCTATACCCCGGTCCCCCCACTCAGTGTTATTTAGGGTACGCATATATGCGTGTTCCCTCCTTTTGAAAACACCCCCTAAGTCTGGTGTGTAAAGTCAATTTTGTGTATGTAAGAGCCAGACTTTGGTGTGTGAAAAGTACCCCTTTACCGGACATTTTGGTAACACGCATGCGGTCATTCCGACCCCGGAGTGGGGGGGGGGGGGGGGGGGGGGGGCCGGGGTTTATACTAGTTTGCAGGATCAAGTTATTGACTGAAATTCATGATATTAGTCCCAATTGCTTTAATACTATAAGCAAGTTTTCCATGGTGTTTCATAAACTTGGTTTAAGGCAAGGCCTTTGCTCATGCAGGGCCTTCACTGTGGATTGCTCTCCCTTGAGAGATTGTGTGTATAGTGGATATTCCCATATGAACATTTATATATACATGTATATAATATTGATTGGCCTTGAGGAAGATTCGATACCACACAATATATCATTGCATCTGCCGTAAGATAAGCCAGTCAATATTATAATAATTACCTATTCCTTTGTGAATCAGGAAAGGTCACTATATGCTTATTTTACCCTTTCACCGCGCTGCACGATACTCTGCTCAAACTTTGCTGCAATTCAGCTGCTTGGAAAGTCCTGGATGTTAAATGGGACCAATAGATATTGGGCTCAATATTGGCCACATTTTTTGGACACAAAGTCAACAGC
The DNA here is from genome assembly GCA_035222895.1 of Strongylocentrotus droebachiensis. Taxonomy (NCBI): domain Eukaryota; kingdom Metazoa; phylum Echinodermata; class Echinoidea; order Camarodonta; family Strongylocentrotidae; genus Strongylocentrotus; species Strongylocentrotus droebachiensis. Next base: position 68,997 of record JAVYIG010006123.1, read on the forward strand.
GAATCCTGGAAGAGTTAAAATATCAGGAAATATTGCCTGATATTGCTTAAAACTGCTAATTTGGGGACCAAGCAAAATATGCATTTTAATTGCATGGTAAACTTATGTCATATAGGTAATAATATATGGTAGATATAATGACTGCTATGAGAGGGATAGTTGTTTTTATAGGCTCAAGGGGACATTGCATCCTGCTATCACCCTGAGAGTCTATAAAAACAATTATGCCTCGAATATTAAAGCAGTCTATATATATTTTATATACCGAATTCACAAAGAAATCTACCTAGAAATTATCAGATGGCTAGATTTCTAAAGAGATGTACCGTATATAATAATAATAATATATTGTGGACTTTGTTTTTGATGACAGTTTGAAGCCATCAAGAAGTACATGGAGAATGGAGGCAGTGTGCTTGTCATGGTAGGAGAAGGAGGAGAGACAAAGTTTGACACCAACATCAACTTTCTCCTAGAAGAATTTGGGATTATGGTAAACAATGGTAAGTTCTCATTCAATCTCCAACTCTTTGTACATTTTTTGTTGTTTGTTGGTGAGCATGAATTGTTGAACGCTTTATATTGGCCCAGCTTGTTTTGTATTTTAAATTGTTATATCATTGTTTAAAGCCTATCTGCACTAGTTTGGCCAGGAGGGATTAAACCTCCCTACATTGTCACTGACGAGTGGTTATGTCATCAAATCAGCTCTCAACTAACATAATAAAAAGGGGACCATTGGGGACCAACGGTCACCGGTTATGCATTGTTTGTTAAAGAGGGCGCAAGTAACTATAAGTAGTGCAGTGGGGCTTTAAGTGTACTTTTTTACTTCTTTGTGGAGCAAATTTTGAAGTGCTTTGTAATTGCAAGGAAAAGATGCTGTACCAAATACTCTGTAGATTAGTTTGGTTCAGGTGATCTCATAAAAAGATCATTTTTATCAGATACATGTTACTAGGGCATGTGAAGCGTTTATAAGGGAATCCAAGCGTGTTCAATCCTCAGGCCATTCTTTATAAATCTCCTGGCTGGTGAAATTCATCTCCATGCAAATGCTGTGAGATCATTTAAACAGCTCTATAGGCAAGTGTAATTGACATTAGTAATTATTGTTTTTAACCCATTGGCTTTGTTATGGCTTTGACCTTACTTTACAGACTGTGTAGTCAGGACTTCCTACTTCAAATACTTTCATCCGAAGGAGGCGCTGGTATCAAATGGAATTTTAAACAGGTGACATGTCTTTATTTGAATTGAAAATCCTTCTAGATTCTTGATTGTGTCATTATAGACTTTGTCTTGGAAACGTTGTATATTTTAATTTTTTTGAAAATGAATAATATTGTTAACATTTGTAATACTATCATATTAGTGATGTATAAACATTTTATAACCAGTATTATAATTCTATATTTTATATGATTCTATGGTAATGCTTATACATAGAGCAAAGCTGCATTTTTGAGAAAGTAAAGTTGCTTGTAAATACATTTAAGAAATGTTATTATACATGCACCTTTATATCATTATTAATTTGTAATTGTTTATTTGCTTTAATTTACATCAGTTTATCATATCTTTGTCTTTTTATTGCTCAAGTGAGCTTTCTCTGTACTCCTCGTCTTTTTTTCAAGATGAAAATGAAAAACTATCAGAGGAACAAGCTTGCAAGAAGTATTCCCTGACCCATTGTTACATGTAAGCTTCCAATGACCTGTTCATAGACATGCAAGTTGAGATTGTCTATCTGGGGGGGTGTTTCACAAAGATCCTAAGTAGAACTTAACACTAAGTTGGACTTAAAAATTATGGACAGCCATTGGAGCCTTAAAATGAAATATATTCAAAAGCAAAAATTCAAGTATTTTAGACTTTTTTTATAAATTCCACATCAAGCACATGAAATCTCCTCGATAATAGAAAATATGAATGATATGAATCAACATTTTATGCCTTTCAAAATAAATTTTACAAAATATTTTCAAAGATGCTAATGGCTTTCCATAATTTTTAAGTCCAACTTAGAGATAAGTTCAACTAAGAATCTTTGTGAAACACCCCCCTGATATCTTACATTTGATTTGTTTTTCAGAGCAATCAGTCTAGCCGCCGGAAAGAGCACACCAGGGGGTGGTGATGAAGATGCACAGAATGATACACAGTGAGTAAAACCAACTGGAAATAGACACGGCAGGGCTGGAAAACAATAATGTTAATAATGTCTTGCTAACCCAGGGTAGCCTTATTAATATCAATAGAGTGGTGAAGTGTGACGTCATCAAAAGTCTATTTGTAGAATTTCTCAAGTTTTTCTTCATTTTCCGAAAGAGCATCAAAATTAATGTCCGAATGTCGAAAACCAATTGATATATTAAGTATTGGCTGAGATATGACCATCTGAATAAATAGATGTCCTATATGGGAACTCAGTGTTATAGTGCTCTGGTTCATAACATTAGGACATTTTATGATGTCACAGTTTCGATACTCTATACCGTTCTCTGTAAGGGCCTTGCAATCAAATTATTACCCTGTCTGTAAGGCGCTCAAGCATTCAAGAACTGTTTTCCTACCGAGTACTCATTTACTACACCTGGGTGGAGAGGGGCAAATGTTGATTACTATCTTGCGAAAGAGCTTTGGTGCCTCAGGGGGACTTGAACCACGGACCATGTGATTCTGAATGAAGCTACAACCACTAGACCATGACAGTGCTACAAAGCTCTGAACGAGATTACATGTAGCCCTTCAAGTGAAAAGGGAAATAATAAAAGCTATCCCCAATTCATACTGACGAAAACAAATACCTCCACAGGGTGTAGGGAAGGGGCGTGATTCTTACACATGCTGCAACAACAACAAAACAAATAAAAGGATGGGGTAATTTCAGTTAGCTGCAATTTGAATATTATTTCATGTAAAACATAAAGTGATGTTTATCTAATCTAAGTGTCAACTATAGTTAAATTTATGTGTGTTTTGAGAAAACTGTACAGCATCATTCATATTTAACTTTCATACTAATCTCCATGTAGTCCCAAAGTTGATGGATCCTTAGCGACACATGCAGAGTGAGTTATTAATTTTGATACACCAGCCTGAAAGGATATGGCATCCTCTTTGCAAAATCTTGAGAAACACCATTTCAAGCAAAAGCTGTTCCGCATCAGATCTCTGTTCCACCCTCTCATAGTATTTCCTGTACATTTGCATTTTATCAAATACTTCTGATTTCCATTTCTTCTTTTTCTGAAGGAGGCAAAAACCATGCTTTTGTTTTTGATATTGTTTCCTTTTTGTGCAAGAACATAATTAGACAGCATCTTGCCAGTTTCCAATTAAGACTTTCTTCTGAAAGACAGTGTGATCATTTCAAAATGGCACGCAGAAAAACTCTGTAAATCAACGTTTTTTTTCATCCACTCAGTGTTTCTCCCAATCTCTTTGTTAATAGTGTACCGCAAATGAAATATAATTTACAACTATCTTTAACAAAAAAATACAGAAACAAACTTTCTTTTTATCCAAACTGTTGCTGTCTTACTTCACTCTCCTCCAAATGTTGAGTATCTTGCAAACTCATATTCTCATGCAAGTACCCATCTCTTAATCAACATGATGCATACGTGTAAACTCACTACTCCCTGCATGTAATTTTGAGAAATATAATTATAGTGCAGTGAAAGTGAACAAAACATTGATTATATTTGTCTGTAAATCATGAATTTTTGCACCGTATTTCAAAGCAAATGACTCATACTTTCACAGTGTAAATTGTATTGCCACTTCAGTACTTCTACACCTTTGTAAATCTATAAATTTTTGTTGAAAGAAAATTTGTTCACACTAAATATACGACCACAGTACTTCTTAGTTAAAAGCAACCCTCCAAACATATTTACACTTACATTTTATATAATAATAGATGTTTTCAATTCCTTCAGTGTATTCAGCAGTATTACATTTCAACTGCCCCAAATACATTCTTTTGTCAACCTGTCAATAGCTTTGCATGATTTCGATGTCAAAATGGAAACTTTCATGCTCATATCTTATTTGATCTGTTACTAATTTTGACTGACTACATTGCAATTATATTTTATTTATTGAAATAGCTTTCTGATCCCCCCCTTCAAGTCTCTGTATTATTTTTCCTCATTAGTTATCTATTTATTTGTATTAGGATGGTGTTATGTTCACTATCCTACTCTCACAAAAACATTCCAACAAAAGGGTATATTGACTGTGCCTTCCAAGTTCCTGTGTTCTGCAGTAGTAGTGTACACAAAGATCATTCCATGGTGGAGTCTAGTGTTTCAACTATTGGGGTGAACTGCTCCAATAGAAGCACTTGAAAACCCATCGTTTAGTGTCTTGAGATGATCTTACACGGTATAAACCAGGAAAGAATATCTATTCATTTTTGCGGTCCATTAGTGATTCCACGAATTTTGATATTAAGGTGAGAATTGTGACACCTGTAACCCCTCGTAATGCTTCCATTACAATGGTATGGGACAGAGGCTCGCAATGAAAAAAACGTGATATTGAATATGGTCCAAGCATCTTGTTGATAACAGAATACGGGAGTGGGCATCGCAAGCTGCTTACATGAGAAATTCTGTAGCATTGGTTTTAATGTTACTTGAACTCTTAAAGGTAAAGATCAGTTTTGGAAACGCCCCCCTCTCAAAAAATGAAATGGAAGCTCTTATTACCAATCATGTGAAAGGATATGTTTTGACTAATACGTGATGATACAAATTTTGCCGAAAAACCGACTAGTAATTGATATATTTGGTAAATTATTATATCTATTTGGACCTGATAGATATCGCGCATGTGTCGCATAGTCCCATATACATCTTTCTGTGTACAGTGCTTGTAACTTTGCCAAGACTGTGCCAAATTTCTTATCAAGTTGATGATTCCAGAGCCTTGCAGTACACACCAATATTTATATGCTAGATAATCAACCTTTTCTGATCGATTCCACAACGTTTCTTTCACAATGCAATCGCTTGACCATAACTGGTCTTTATCTTTAACTTCACAGAGCCTTGACATACCTCTATCCATATGGAGCAACACTGAACGTAGCCAAGCCTGCGTCTGCTATCCTATCAACAGGAACAGTCTGTTTTCCTCTTAACAGACCGGTCTGTGCACTACACTCCTCAAAAGTAAGTACATTAATTTTGTTATTTAAAGTTTTGAAGTCAGTACAGAGAACAAACATCTTGTTTTAACAAATTTGTCAAAGCAATTTCTTATAAAGAGATGCAGTCGATGTGAATCAATCACAGATTATCTTGTTAGAAACCATCAATCCTGGAGCAACTAAGACTTATGGCGACAGAGCACTTGCATATGGAACCCTCTACGAGCTAATATCTCCATTACAGTCGTAGAAGTCTTCATAAAGCCCTTAACCATTGATTGTTAATTTCTGAAATATGCTTTAGAAGAACTTATTATTATTATTATTATAATAGGGAAAGCTGGGAGTGCAGGAATAATTTACAGGTGGTTATAAAATTCCTTGACTCAACTTTTTTCTTCGCAACACTCAAAGAGAGAGAGATTGCTATCCTAGGGTCAGTTCATATCTGGAAGTAAATTTCATTGACGGTAGAACTCAAAGAAAAAGCTGGTTGTCTTAGGGTCCCTTCATATGTTGTAAAATTAGTGATTGGCCTCATCATCTTCATCATCACCACCATCACCATTTAAAACATTACCACCATCAGCATCTAAAACATCATCACCATCATCATCTAAAACATCATCTACAACATCATCTCCATCATCATCTAAAACATCATCACCATCATCATCTAAAACATCATCACCATCATCAGCTAAAACACCATCTACAACATTATCTCCATCATCATCTAAAACACCATTACCATCATCATCTAAAACATCATCACCATCATCAGCTAAAACATCATCATCTAAAACATCACCATCATCATCTAAAACATCATCACCATCATCATCCAAAACATCATCACCATCATCATCTAAAACATCATCACCATCATCTAAAAGATCACCACCATCATCATCTAAAACATCATCACCATCATCATCTAAAACATCACCACCATCATCATCTAAAACATCATCACCATCATCATCTAAAACATCACCACCATCATCATCTAAAACATCATCACCATCATCATCTAAAACATCATCACCATCATCATCTAAAACATCATCACCATCATCATCTAAAACATCACCACCATCATCATCTAAAAGATCACCACCATCATCATCTAAAACATCATCACCATCATCATCTAAAACATCACCACCATCATCATCTAAAACATCATCACCATCATCATCTAAAACATCATCACCATCATCATCTAAAAAATCACCATCATCATCTAAAACATCATCACCATCATCATCTAAAACATCATCACCATCATCATCTAAAACATCATCACCATTATTAAGTCTTTAACTCAAAGGAAAAGCCAGCCATCCCAGAGTCCCATCACTTGTGTCAGTAAATATCCTTCCAACCATATCCTTGACTTCCATGTGTTTTCTCCTGCAGTACTCCAAAGGAAAGCTGGCCGTCATAGGGTCTGTACACATGTTCTCAGACCAGTATCTAGACAAGGAGGAGAATAATAAGATCATGGATGTCCTCTTCAAGTGGCTGACCACAGATGAAGTGGTTCTAAATGCTATAGATGCGGAAGATCCTGAGGTAAGAAGCATGAAACATCGCATATGGGCAAGGAATAGAGTCATGCCTCAGTCACACTGCCAGACTGACTCCAAACAGACTGAAATTTGGCCATTTGAAGTAATGTGATATTTTGTACACTCGACTATTGTTGGTTTAGGGTCCGTCTCGTTGGTCTGACTGAGGTATGAAGTGGAGAGAGACAGAAAGTAGCAAGAGAGCAAGCATATCAGATGAGAGAGATAGAGAGAGAGAGAGAGAGAAAGAGAGAGGGGGAGGGGCTGGGGATAAATGAGAGAGAGAGAGAGAGAGAGGGAGGGAGGGAGGGAGGGAGAGAAAGACAATAGGAGAGAGCATAGCTGCCAACTGTTACAAATTTCCCACCCTCGTTAAGAAATTACGAATACTCCTTCTATTATTACGAATTTTCAACGGCAAAATGCCCATTCTGTCCTGTAAAGTATCCTACAAGCATCTCACATTGGCAATTTAAGAATGTTCATTGGTTTATTGAACACACCAGTCATGACGATTTCATGCATATGATATATTCAACCAATGATCCATAAACAAAATTCTTCCTATGTAGGAACTGTAAGACGCATTGATCCATGTTTTTTTTTTAATACAGTTTGTGCCAGTAAGATACAACTTTTGGGATTAAAGAATACAGTTTTTGAACTCCAGAGGGTGGCAGGTCTGACATAGATGTATTTAGTTTTACTTAAATGTTACTAATTGAACATTCCAAATGTTGGCAGCTATGTGAGAAAGAGAGAGAGAGAGGTGGAGAGAGAAAGACAGAGGGCGAGAGAGCGAGAGAATAAGGGAATGGCTTCCTCACATCAGTGGTGGCCTAGACCTGTAATTTCCTCAATGATTGTGTGATATTTCCATTTCGCTGTACCCCTGACTTTGTTGCTTACATCAAAGCAAACTTAAAATTCCTCCTAACATGTAAGGAGATGTGGTCACACAACATTCATTTCAAATAGTAAATGAAACAATTAGGCCTAAGATTGTTCATCTCATGCCCAAACATGTGTATACCACAATACAACTTTCCGCAAAGCTACACTCCCAACTCAGCCAACGGCTGCGACGAAAAGATAACTTAACCTACTATTCTTAACAATTTTAACCCCCCAAATTGTTCATTTTGTACCTTATCATCGTGTTTAGGTATCGGACTACAACTTTCTGCCGGACACGGCTAAGCTAGCAGACAAATTACGGACATGCTTGCAGGAGAATGAGGAGACACCTAGAGATTTCAACACTCTCTTTGATAACACTTTGTACAGCCTGGACACCAAAGTGGTTCCTAAAGTTGTCAGGTAATTAAATAGGTGACAGTCAATGTATTGATGGTAGACGTAGGCAGATGTATTAGTAGCAGTAGTAACAGTAGCATCAGAAGTAGTAAATAAAAAAATAAAAAAACTTGTAGTAGGAGCAGCAGTGGTAATAGTGATACATGTAGTCTTTGTTGGCACTTTGTTGTACAGCCTGGACACCAAAGTGGTTCCTAAAGTTGTCAAGTATAAAGTAAATAGGTGACAGTCAACGTAGATGTAAGCAGATGTATTAGTAGTAGGAGCAGATGTAACAGGAGTATTCAAAGTTGTGATGGCACTTGGTTGTTCTGATATGTTAATTTGATGGTTCTGGGACCCGCTTCACAAAGCCATTTTTCAATGACAAATGACAATAATCAGTGACGAATCTGCCGATAACCAATCAGAAGCAAGGATTTCAGTAGCTTATAACAAAGCCTGTCATTTGTCACTGATGACAAGTTTTGTGAAACGGGCCCCTGTTGTGGAAAGACCATTGTGTAGTAAAGCTACCTTATATGAAATAATCAATCTGCTTGACATTCCACATTATAGATGAAATTGAAGCTGAGGTAAAATCAACTTTCGATTTCCCTAATGAGATTCAGAGAATATGATCTGATATTGCTCTTTTCCCTTTATTTTTCAGAGCGTATGAAGCACTCAACGTGAAGCATGAAAATCTGTCGCTGATTCAACCCCAATTCGAAGTGCCACTGCCTCCTCTTCAACCAGCCGTAAGTCCAACTTCAAGCTCACAGAAATGTTGGCCTCCCTATAAAAAACTTCTGAAAAACAACAATACCTCCTTAAGGTCTCATTTTTAAAATCCTTGTTTTACCGGGACTCAGAAACAAAGGAATTGGGATTGGCAAAAGTACCTTGTTATTTAGAGAGTTTGTGATAATGTTAGTGGGATATAACAGTTTTCTCTATAACAGGGTTATGCTGTACCTATATTTTTTGTTTGTCTGAATGACCATAATTCCAAACTTGACTTTCTCCAAATTAGTTTTAGCTAGTATTGAAGTAAGATGTATCTGAGAGGTACTGTTTTGCTTAACCAGTTTCATCCCATTTTTTCTTTGAAATAGTGATCTCTAACTGTATTTTCAAATGTGAGTAGACCCTGTAGGAATCTACTTCCGCTGAAAGGTCTGTCCACCTCATGGGGAAATGACTTTGTAAAAATAAAAAAATAAAAACTATCTAGTGTGATATGTCATGATGCGATTTCAATCCATAGTGCCATGGGGGAAATGTTATTTTTGAAGGAGAGTACCGGTAAGCAAGAAAACAAACACCAACTTTTCTGTTTGACAAGATGAAAACTTGCCTAGAGCAATGCATAATATGTTATGACAGTTCAGCGAGGTCAAAGATGACGAGTATTTTCATTTCTGTACGCTTTAGGCTAGGTCTCTAGATAGAACATGCAGTGCAAACCCTATTTTATTATTGATATTATGTGCAGGTGTTTCCTCCAGCTTTCAGGGAACTTCCTCCACCAGCCCTAGATCTGTTTGACCTAGATGAATCGTTCTCGTCAGAGAAAGCAAGACTGGCACAGATCACAAACAAATGTAAGTGGATATGATTTTAGTTACATATTGGTGTGATGTGATGGTGATGGTGATGATGATGATGATGATGATGATGATGGTGATGGTGATGGTGATGATGGTGATGGCGATGATGATGATTGTGGTGGTGGTGATGGTGATGGCGATGATGATGGTGATGGTGATGGTGATGATGATGGTGATGGTGATGGTGATGGTTATGATGATGGTGATGGTGATGGTGATAATGATGGAGATGATGATGATGATAATGGCGATGTTGATATGATGATGATGATGATGAAGATGATAATGATAGAAGTCATGTGATGATGATGATGAGATGATGGTAATGATGATAATAATGATAGAAGTCATGTGATGATGGTAATGATGATGATGGTGGTGATGATGATAATGATAGAAGTCATGTGATGATGGTAATGATGATGATGGTAATGATGATGATGGTAATGATGATGATGGTGGTGATGATCGATGATAATGATAGAAGTCATGTGATGATGGTAATGATGATGATGGTAATGATTGTGATGGTGGTGATGATGATAATGATAGAAGTCATGTGATGATGATGATGAGATGATGGTAATGATTGTGATGGTGGTGATCATCTTTTAGTATTATTTTCTGTACCCTCGATCTCTCACTTCTTTTTGTCATTGCCTACTCTTTGTATTATGACCATGTTCTTCTAACTTTGTCGTGTAAAGTATTGTCTAGTCCCTTTCTCGTCTCTGTTGGCATTCCCCTTTTATTTCCCCTATTTTATAGTTCCTTTTGTAGTTACATATTAGATAATTGAATTACTCATTATTCCTAAGTTTCATTTGAGGTGTTCACACTTGTACAAGCATTGCTTTTTAGTGGACCCCTCTGTTTCCAACATGTATTTCTTAAATTTGTTTTAAATGCTTATAATTGATTTGTAATGTTTTGTTGGAAACATGAATAAATTTGAATTGAATTGAATTGAATTGAATGATAGAAGTCATGTGATGATGATGATGAGATGATGGTAATGATTGTGATGATAATGAGAGTGATGATAGCGATGGTAATGTTTATGGTGATGGTGATGAGGTTGATAAAGATGAAGCTAGCATTATTGATGAGGGTGGTGATGATAATGATCGAAATAGTGATGATGATGGTCTGTTATTTTTGTTTGTTGTACAATTTAAAAGTGATGTTGACAATTTTTAAAGACTGTAACTAAATTGAATTGACTTAAACTTTATTTGTTTCCAATCACAGTAAAAATGACATTATACATTGTAAAAAATAGGCAAAGAAAAATATATTGAAATACATATATACAGTACATTGGAAAACAAAAGCAGAAAACATGAATAAATCTACTAAAAGTATAGAATGGAAAAAGGTGCATCCGTATGAAGCTGCAGGGGCTTGCTGGAAATGAGTAAAGGGGTAAACAACGCATACAAGATATCATTTAAGCTGCTTAAGTTTACGTTTAACCGATTTAGTGAACTGAATTGATTATAAAGAATGTGGTCATTGGTGATGATAATGAAAATGGGCTGCTGCTGTTGATTATGAATTTATTATGGTGGTGATAATGAAAGTTATGATAACGTTTATAACGATTGTGATGATTTTTTAGAGCAGGTCTGTTTTGAGGATGATGATGATGATGATGATGTTTTCAATGATGGTGAATTGGTGATGATGTTTTAGATGATGATGGTGATGATGTTTTAGATGACGATGGTGATGATATTTTAGATGATGATGGTGATGATGTTTTAGATGATGATGTTTTAGATGATGATGGTGATGATGTTTTAGATGATGATAATAATAATAATAATAATATTTATTTTGTATATAGTGCTAAATACAAATGATGATGGTGATGATGATGTAGATGATGTTTTAGGTGATGATGTTTTAGATGAGGATGGTGATGATGTTTTAGATGATGATGGTGATGATGTTTTAGATGATGATGGTGATGATGTTTTAGATGATGATGGTGATGATGTTTTAGATGAGGATGGTGATGATGTTTTAGATGCTGATGGTGGTGATGTTTTAGATGGTGATGGTGGTGGTGATGAAGATGATGAGGCTAATCACTAAACATGTATTATGCTGTAATGCTTGCTCTCCTTTTAAATATCAGGATTTTTCATCTTCAGAACAATGTAGTACCTGGTAGAAATATCAGGTCCCTTGAGAAGCTTACAGCATTGAACAACCCAAAAAATATCTCCCCAGGGTGAATATAACCCCTTTATAATTCCTTCCAAGTACGACTATTATATTACCTGAAGGGCATACAAAACCCTGCACAAACTCGTCTTCTGTCAAACGGAGCCTTATCATTAATTTTTTTTCACTCTGAAGGCATAAAAACCCTGCACAAATTCTCCTCCTCTCAAACCATTTCTTAAGGCTTGTTCAGATATGACGCAGTGTTTGTTTGTTTTGCGGCTTTTAATGCTTCATATCTGCCAAATGAATGTTAGCTGCACGCAACAAAGGTCCTCTGCGTTATACACCACGCTCTGTATTGTAAGAAACAGAAACATGACACGTATTACACTATACATCATCATAAGAAATATTTTTTTAAAGCAGCGGTTTTGCCATGTCATATCTGAACAAAGGCCTTTTCATGTTAACTCTTTCGCCCGCAGGTACTGATGATGATCTGGAGTACTACGTTCGTGAGTGTGGAGATATCTTGGGCATCAGCATGAAGCTACCGGCAGACTCCAGGGACGCTAAACACATCCTGGAGCATGTCTTCACACAGGTGGTGGAATTCAAGAAACTCAACCAAGTAAGTTCATGAACAGGGAAATTCCCTTTTAGATGAGATGTGGGATAAAATAAAGAGAGAGGGAGAGAGAGAGAGAGACGAAAAGAGAGATATGGAGGGAAAGGACATTAAAAAAGGATTATGTGTCAAAGGATTTAATAAGGAGTCTATGAGCGAACACTTTAAAATTGGGTAGTATATTCAAGTCTGTAAAATGGCATAGTGGACAGAGGGTCTATGAAAGGGTTAACCTGGGTTCAAAGCCTGCATAAGGTACTCTTTTCAATTGCTCAGTCTCTCAAATAGGACTTAAAGCCGTTGATCCCTCAGAGCCCCAGAGCATAATCATATACATACTTCATTAGCGTTCATGTTACCCTTACATGATCCGAGCTTGAATTATTAAGGCGTATACAGCTGATTTGGTCGTGATGCGAGGTCGTTTACAATGCTTTTATGTGAAAACTGGGAAATCAAAGTCTAATGTAAATTTCTCCTTTTTTCTTGCATACAGGATGCTGATGATGAAGTCATGTGATCTCATACAGGACCCTGATTGGACAATTAACCTTCACCTTCATCTGTCCTCTGTCGCTAGCACTGTCAACATCTCATGAAAGACGCCCATGTAGGAAGCAACATTCAGCAATCAGTTGACTTTGATAGATGTTCACAGTGTATAGCAGTGTAGCAGGACCAAGTAGCTATTGCTTGCAGTAGACCGGTCTAGTAATGTATTCAACAATTATGGATCTTTCTCAAAAAATGCTCTTGATGGTCCAAAAGCTTTCTCAGCTTTTCCAGTAATATCAACAGTTGATACAGTCAAACCTGCTTTAGTGACCACCTGTCTACAAAGACCACCTGTCTACAAGGACCACCTGTCTACAAGGACCACATTTGTTGTTTTCCTTAAAAATGGTTTCTCATTGAAACATGTACTAAAGGAGCATGTCTACAAAGACCACCTGTCTATAAAGACCACTTTTTGTGTTTCCCTTGGGCGGTCGCTGTAGACAGGTTTGACTGTAGAAGCAAGGTTAATTTATTGGTCCTAATGTCTCGTTCAGATATGATGCGGCCAAACTGTGGCAGTTTTTTTATGACGTAAAGTGTAAACATGCTTAACACTTGTGTATCCTACAACACAGAGCTCAGCGAATCCACACAGTTTGTTTACACGTAGAAAACCTGTGGACGTTTGGCGCGTCATATCTGAAGGATATCTTTTAGAGATGCTATCGTATATCATCTGTTGAGAGGCAGAGAGCATTAACTCTTTGCTGTTTTATAAAGGGTCCTGTTTCATAAATCTTGTTAACAATACAGTCAAACCTGCTTTAGTGACCACCTGTCTACAAGGACCACATTTTTGTTTTCCTTGAAAATGGTTTCTCATTGAAACATGTACTAAAGGAACCTGTCTACAAAGACCACTTTTTGTATATCCCTTGGGCGGCTGCTGTAGACAGGTTTGACTGTATCAAGTTACAATAACTGTTTTAAGCTACTGAAATGTGGCATTTATTGGCTGAAAGCAAATTCGTCAATGAAATTTAGCATTTGTTATTGATAACAAGTTTGATGAAACAGGGCCCGATTTACCTCCCTTCTGGTTCTCAGCAGCTGAACAATGGGTCATGTATCCATTTTGTCAGCCAAAATTATAGAATTGTACAGATACAATGGTATATGAAATTATTATGTAGCCTTGATGAAGAAGCACATTTACAATCAATTTGATTACATCAGGATAAATGTCTGTTGTTTCTATTGCTGAATATTTTTAACAACATATTTAATTGATTTCATGAACCAAGAAATGTACAAATGATGTATTAGTTGTTTTGTTAATCAACCAAGGAGCTAACTAGATCATGTTGATCAATATTGAGTTCTAGTCTGATTTTACCTTCTGATAATTGCCTTTTACATGTATGAAGGCATGTCCTGGGGAGTATTTCACAAAAACTATGATTGACTTTAAGTTGGACTTAACTATGACAGGCCATTCATGCCATTGTTTGCTCTCATCATCATGATCTTCACATTATATTTTTTTCTTCAATATAAATCAAAAATGAAATGTTGTAGATTTGTGACCATCATTTGTATTTCCCTTGAGAGACTAATGCCAGTACACGGTGAGAGCAAGCAGTGACATGAACGGCCAGCCATAGTTAAGTCCAACTTAAAGTCGATCTTAGTCTTTGTGATACACCACCCTGGAAACATATAGACTTACATGTATTTTCATCAAGTGTCTCCTGGCTTCGCATGTATTTATCTTTAAGAAATTGTTGTTCGTTGCAAGCTATATGCTTTTTCTGAGGCATAAATTGTCAAATCTGTGAAACTCTGTCGCACATCTCCAGGCATTTATCTTGAACCTCTCTGCAGTCCGAACATGAATGTTGTGTTACAAGTCAAAGTCGCTTTGAGCTTATATGTAGATGTATGATAGACAGGTTTGTGTAAGCATTGCTACTCTCCTGTAAGATTTACTAGCATAATATAGGCAGTGCTTAGTCACATATGAGCATATAAGTACATGTACTGTTTTGCATGAGGGTGGGAGGGGGGAGGGGGGGGGGGCGGACATTTCCTACTTGAATAAGTGAGCACATGATTACAAATATTATTAGTAAAGTGTTTTTTTATCATAAAGATATACTAAACGACATATAATGACAGCTGTTATGAAGTGACAGACGCAGGAATATCAGTCGCTAAAACATTTGTATGGATATATGAGCTGCAAAGTTGTCGAAGAATCAAGGTATTCTCATGTAAACTTTCCCTCTTGATTTTTTGCAGATGTAAATCGAACGTATTTATGTTTGTGGTTGTATTCATGCTAGTTTATCTTGAAAATGTAAATTCTGTGTAGAATATTGTAAATAGAATGGAGATTTAATCTAAAATATCTGCAGCTGTCTTTATTTTGAGCTGGTATTTGAGAAATGCGCCGTTATTATTGGTTTTGAAAGGGGAAGTATAGGTTTGTTCAGAGGCGTTTCGTCTATTCTAATGAAGATGTAAAGTGTAATACGCTGCACATTTGTGCATCGTATAACACAGAGCTCATTGAATACGTGCAAGTCCTTTGTTGCACGCAATTGCCAATCGTTGAGACAGAAACAAAAAAATGTGCTGGGTTTTTTTGCGACGGTTTACCCTTCAACTCTGAACAAGCATTGATCATGACTTTTTAAAATGGAAGTTAAGTAAAGAAGAGGCTGCCGAATGAAGGTATTGCAAGATGGATTGGAAAGTAGTTGTGAAAGAGGGAAGGGAGAAGAAGAGAGAGAGAGAGAGAGAATGAAAGAAATAGAGAGGGAGAGAGAGAGAAAGACTGGCAGAAAAAACAAATGAGGAGAAAGAGAGAGAAGGGGAGAAAGGGTGAGAGAGAGACGGACAGACAGAGACAAAGAGAAAGAGGACGAGGAGAGAGATGGAGAATGAAAGACGGAGGGAGAGGACAAGAGAGAAAGGGTGAAAGGGAGAGAGAGAGAGAGAGAGAGAGGGGGGGGAGAGAGAGAGAGAGAGAGAGGGCACAATTTCTATCACATACATGTCACACTTGTATTTAACGAGGGTATGCAATAGGTCACTGCATACCGTGACATCTAAATTATAACGGCAAGCCAATAATAAAATATAGTATTTTAGAGCTTATCAATGAATACTTGTCGCCAGTTAGTCGCTTTACAAATCGGATTTGAGACATTAACACCGTTTTTCATCCAATTATGGAAATCCCATTTATCTGAAAGCTTTAAGGGGTAAGTTTATCGGATATAAAGATTCGGGCCATTGATGCTCATGTATTATATTCATAAAATATATATCCTGTGGCGTACGTTTGCCGGTGGCTGAATGAAATGTAATGTAATGATTTATTCCCCTGAACTTTGGAAAGACACGATTAGAAAGCGGTTCTTCTCAGATAAAGGAATATAATTGGAGAAGTATTATACCGCAGTACTCGATTTCAAAGTGTTTTCCGGGTGTTTTCGAGCAACCCGAAGCATTGTTGGCCATTTTAAAGTACGTTTCTGCTCTGTTTCGTGAGGTTTCGGATACTAGGGAATTTCCCTTGTGAGAGATAATTATTCTGGAATATCATGCGCTGGAAATGATAGCATCGCTCGAAGGAACAAGAGATGAAAATTGGTAGAATATGAAAGAAGATTAAGAAATGAAATCATGAATACGATATGACCAGTAGATGGCGTCGGCTAGGGGATACCAGAGTCCATTTGGGGGGGGGGGGGGGGTGAGTCATTTTTTTATTGATTTGGTAAACGTGAGAGAACTAGCCTCTCAAGAGAGGGAAGGATATGGGAGTTGGTTTTGAGTTTATTTTATTTATACACGGTAAAAGCCCGAAACAGTTCGCAGACTGGTTTCATTCAAGGTCGTGTTGATAAAAAGCAACATAATCATGACATATACACAAAAGTGAATTATATAATACTGACAAATTTACAACCATAACACAACAATATATAGGAAATAAGCTAAAAACACTTAAGTTAATCAAAACTATATTGATAGGCCTAAAAGATAAACAACTGAAATAAGGTATTATCATTAAAGTCTGTTGGTAGGCTATATATATAATATAGTAAAGACAAAACGAAGTATAAAAAGTTATTAAATAAGTTAAGAACACATTTATATATTTATGTTAAATATTAAATAAATACAACTTTAAAACAAACACAAAAGAAAACACATATTACATATAAAAGTTATATATTACACGTATTATACTTTTGAAATTAGGATTGAGTGATTTGAATTATACCTTTTTCATCGTTAAGGTTCACTCAGATATGGCGCGGTAAACTGCCACAACAAAGCCATTGAGTGATCAGTATATGGGTGGGAGCAGGGGCGTCGCTAGACCTTTTTCAGTGGGGGGGGGGGGGTGTAGAGGCGAACGATTACCGACAAAACTAGCCACCAATTACCGACAAAATTAAATGTCCCAATATCTACAAATTTAGCGCTATAAACCCGGGGCCGAAGGCTAAATTGTTTTTCCTATGGATTATCTATAGTATAGGATTTCCCGGCCAAATTCGCGAGTTTGTCATTCGAATTCATTTACTTTGCTTTTAAGTTAGCGCAGATCAGCTTTGCCATGCCAATTATCATTCAATTTTCCCGATTTTGTATTTAATTTAGGATTTTGGTCGAAGGATTTCATAGATCTGTCATTCAATTTAGAAACTGCTCAACTAGCATTCAAATTAATCGTCACTTGTCGAGGCGTCATTTTTATCATTCAAATTAAGACCTGTCATTCGTATTCGAATTATGTTTATTCAAGTTAGGAATGTTAGGGGGAAGAAATGCAACACACGTTTACAGCTTTAAAAAAATGCAATTAAATACATAATTTGCCATTGGGGTCTTTTCTGTTATTCCATTTATTAATTTTGAGGACAAAGCATATATTTGTAGTCAGACATTAGGTAAAGAAGGGGCGAAATCAAGGGATATGGCATCTCTGAACGGACATGTTCATATACCCCGGAAAAGTGGGGATACAAAAGCACCTACCACAGTCACAATATTGTACCCTTCCTCCAAAATGAAATTGTGATAAATTTATGACGAAACACAAGACAAACAACTTCCTTACATGAAAATTTACACACCTATTGAGACCATCAAGTCCGTATTGATGTAAGTCTCTGTTTTTAACAATCAAAGCTAAAGGCTGATGAATATCTGATCAATCTAAAAGTATATAAAGAGTATAAATGCAAGAAAATAAAATAGGATGAAATACACATGAAAAAACGATCTTGAAAGAAAAAGAATGAGCTATAAAAAGTGTTTAATAAACGAGAAATGTATATTGACCATTAATTTTAGTGCACAGAGTGCTAATTTGAATGCTACAAATGAATTAGAACGCAAGAAGTACACCGTCGCGATGTCAGAAAATCGTGTTGCGCTAATTCGAATGACCAAATAGCGAAAGAAGCACTTTGTTCATTAATTGGAATGAAACATACATAGATTCTAACGAAAACTTCATAGATTTGAAATCTACAAAAACGAATATAAACCCGAGATATACCCGACAGCACTAAAACCGTCGAATTTGAACGCAAGACAAATGAATTTGAATGACAAACTCGCGAATTTGGCCGGGAAATCCTATACTTGCGTATGCGCAAATGGTCATTTTCCTCGACGACATAATTATTATACGAATTATTTCGTCAACTTAGTTAGCATCATAGCTATATATTTTAATGCAGGCGCGGAGCTAGGATCTTATTTTCGGGAGGGGCGTTGGTGAATAAGCGAATCACTTTTGGGCGCTCATTAGGAGGTGTGGGTGATAGGCCTCCCGCGCGAAGCGCGGAAGCTTAGACGTTCCCTTAAATTATTAGGAAAAGAAGACGATTTATTGTACCGTTCTCGACTGTTAATCCTTGTCTGAATTCAGTTTCTCCCCCTCCCGCGCAAAGCGGGAAAGCTTTGACGTTTCATTAAATTATGAGAAAAAGCAGACGATTCGGTGTACTGTTCTTGACCTTTAATAAGCCCTATTTATCTGAATTCAGTTTCTCCCTCTCGCGCAAAGCGCGGAAGCTTTGACGTTTCCATAAATTATTACAGGAAGCAGACGATTCGTTGTACCGTTTTCGACTCTTATTAAGCCCTTAATGTCTGAATTCAGTTTCCCCCTTTAGCGCGAAGCGCGGAAGCTTTGACATTTCCTTAAATTATTAGAGAAAGAAGACGATTCGTTGCACCGTTTTCAACTGTTAATCCTTGTCTGAATGATGTTTCTCCCCCTCGCGCGAAGCACGGAAGCTTTGGCGTTTCCATAAATTATTAGAGGAAGCAGACGATTCGTTGTACCGTTTTCGACTCTTAATAAGCCCTCATTGTCTGAATTCAGTTTCCCCCTCCCGCGTAAAGCGCGAAAGCTTTGACGTTTCATTAAATTATTATGAAAATAAGACGATTCGTTGAACTGTGCCCAACTCTTAATCCTTGTCTGAATTCATTTTCTCCCCCTCCCGCGCGAAGCGCGGAAGCTTTAACGTTTCATTAAATTATGAGAAAAAGCAGACCATTCAGTGTACTGTTCTCGACTTTTAACCCTTATCTGAATTCAGTTCTCCCCCTCCCGCGCGAAGCGCTGAAGTTCTAACGTTTCATTAAATTATGAGAAAAGGCAGACGATTCGGTGTACTGTTCTCGACTCTTAATCCTCATCTGAATTCAGTTCTCCCGCGCGGAAGTTTTGACGTTTCATTAAATTATTAGAGAAAGTAAACGATTCGTTGAACCGTGCTCGTCTCTTAATTATCCCTATTTATCAGAATTCAGTTCCCCCTCACGCGCGAAGCGCGGAAGCTTTGAGGTTTCCTTAAATTATTAGAGAAAGCAGATGATTCGTTGTACCGTTTTCGACTCTTATTAAGCCCTATTTATCTGAATTCAGTTCCCCCTCTCGCGCGAAGCGCGGAAGCTTTGAGGTTTCCTTAAATTATTAAAGAAAGCAGATGATTCGTTGTACCGTTTTCGACTCTTATTAAGCCCTATTTATCTAAATTCAGTTTCCCCCTCTCGCGCGAAGCGCGGAAGCTTTGACGTTTCCTTAAATTATTAGAGAAAGCAGATGATTCGTTGCACCGTTTTCGACTCTTATTTATCCCTATTTATCTGAATTCAGTTCCCCCTCTCGCGCGAAGCGCGGAAGCTTTGAGGCTTCCTTAAATTATTAGAAAAAGCAGATGATTCGTTGTACCGTTTTCGACTCTTAATAAGCCCTATTTGTCTGAATTCAGTTTCCCCCTTTACCGCGAAGCGCGGAAGCTTTGACGTTTCCTTAAATTATTAGAAAAAGCAGATGATTCATTGTACCGTTTTAGACTCGTCTAAAGGAAGTTTTTCCCTCCCGCGCGAAGCGCAAATTTTTTGGCGTTTCATCAAAATATAGAGAAAGGAAGACGATTCGTCGTACTGTTGTTGACTCTTAATCCTTGTTTGAATTTAGTTTCCCCAAAAATTTCAAACCTCTGATTTCTTTAGCTGATATTATAGGAAAGTGAAACTTCAAGAAAATACAAGTATTGTAGTTGTAGTCACTCTCGAAGTCGTCACAGCGGATAAACAGTCACATTTCGAAGGGGAAAAAACTTGTCGGCCGACCGACATTATACATCTCACCGACTTCAAACTTCTGCATTGATATAGTAGGCCTACACGAGGATTGAGCAAGAATACCGACACAGCTGACCCGACACAGCAACATATTTACCCGTATTTTTCTTGCTCCCTCGACGAGACGACTCAAGCCAACAACCCCTCTCTCTCTCAGGCTCTTACCTCCCCTCTCTCTCCTCTCTTCCATCCCCCGTTTCTTCAGTTTCCCTTTTCTCTCTTTTTTTTTTTTTCCTTTTCTTTCTTTTCTTTTTTTTCCTTTCTTTCCTCTCCTGCTCATTAGGCAGTATCCAGTGCAGTAAAACACGATATTTTGATGGAGGTGGAGCAGAACTGATCCAATGTTGTGAAGCGGCCTTTACACTTCACATGTGGACAAGGGTGATAAATTACACACTCGTTTCACATCTAAGTTAGATATTATGTCTCGATGATATTGGCTAATGAGACATAATGCCACAAATAGGCCTAACAAATTCCTTGTAATAAAAAGAGACGGAATGTTTAAATCTTTTGTATAGTGACAAGTTACGCTCACATATTGGCTCTTTTGTATTTGTTTTTATGTACTGCGGATCAGTTGGCACTATTCTTTCAATATTACCGTCTGGCGTTTAGAGTAATATTTAAGAGAATCGGGATGTTTCAATCAAAAAACGTCTAATGCCTGATGGTAATGTTACCTTAGAACAAAAAATTCAGAATGAATATGACACAAAGCTAGAACTAAGGAACAATGCTTTAATTCTGACTAATAATTTATGATGAAAAGTAATTATATTTTTGGTCTAAGATTTAAAATAAATCCCTATATCAAACCTTATGTATATATAGGACATTCGCGACAAAATATTATGATATGCGAAAGAAGGAGGAGACCTACACATAAAGTGCATCAACGTCCAGGTATACATTCTATCAAATCACAAGTCAGGGTTCACGGGGTAGTATGTAGCAATGTAGACGGTACCTGCGGCCATCTTAGATTGCGTGCTCGATCGAACTCGACGACAATGGCGAACGATATCGGTTCCGAAGAAACGGAGAAATTGCGAAGCAGGATGCAATGTAAGTACAAGATCGCGACCAATAATCTACAAATCGAAGTTTGCTTTCGAGTGTTCCCCGGAACTGTATGCCCCGACCCGTGATCCCCGCCGGATAAGATGACCGACAACTGCCGCTCATGAATACCCCGTTGATATCTGCACGACAATGCAGATTGAGCCCGCGGGGAACCGGACCAGCGGATAAGGTATCACCATATGAGACGGCAGTGCTACAGGTGGGACTAAAGGGAAAAGTAAAACACGTCGTTGGAAGAATCGTGCTGCTCGTAGAAATATCTCCGGAAAATGACTGTCATGTCGGAGGGCCTTGTAAAAACAGACTTGAAGGCGAAGTTAATGACCACGCCGTACTCAGGCGATGAGTAGGTTCTTCTCTCAGTTTCGCTTGGCGGCGGCGGAGATAATAACTTGAAGCGTATAGATCTGCGCCTTTATGTTTCGCCGGGACATGGTTTCACACGAATCCTTGTAAGTTGACATGAAAAGGGAAACATTATCCGTCTCCGATCATGATATGTTGCTTCCTGATAAGAGAAACGATTCTTTTTACGTTGGGAAATTTTCTGGCACATTTTTTTTGTTGACGTAATATATTGCCCTTTTTCAGGTGGTTAATCAGGTTTATCCTTTAATTTAGCTACTGACACCAAATCTATAACGAATCGTTTACTGGTGAAACTGGTAAAGAAGAGAAAAGCTACGACGAAAAGACGTTAAGTAAACTTGAGCCTGCGAACGGAAAGGGGAAAGATTTGTACCGCCCTAACTTCCCCTTTCCGCCATCGGTTTATTGACGTTCACCACAACTGTATGGAGGATGTAAGAAGTGAAATGTCCATCAGTGCGCACGAGGCGTTCTTTGTTTGACTGCATCAACAATGTTTTTGGCACGCCATGGGAGAGAAATCTCTTTCACAAAGGAAATACAAAATGAACAGTATGCAAAATGATGATTGTGTTGATTGATTGATTGGTTAATTCATTCATTTATTAAAGACACGACAAAGACCCCATTCAACAACTGAGCCGGTTTAAAAAGGGGCCATGAAACAAATAGAAATAGGCTAAATAGGAAATACAAATACACATAATCAACAACAATTAAAATATATATAAGCAAAACAAAAAACATGTATTGGACAAGGCATAGCCTACAGTTAAACTCGCATCTCCCTGAGCACAGAATTGCAGGCAAATATATTCTGAATTTAAAATAAAGCGTGAGTTATAGTCAGATATAAGACTTAGAACATTCCAATATAAATCCATAATTGGATTATTGGCGTATGGTCTAATCGCTTTCACAGCTAGGCTTTACTTTTTAATAGCGTAGGTGATGACGCAATCAAAATGATGCCTTGTGTGTGATGGGTATAAGGAAGATTGAACAGATAAAGAACGACAGAGAAAGGAATGGCCCAATAGAGATATGAATAAAGAGAGAGAGAGAGAGAGAGTGGGAGGCGGGAGACACAGAGAGAGAGAGAGAGAGAGAGAGAGAGTAATCGGTGAGAGCATCAACAGGAGCCAGGCGAAGAAAGCCTGGAGGAATTATTAAAATGCATCAGTCCACGAAAATGAAGCGGAAAAACGTATTGAAAAAAAGAAAGATAATAAATGAAAAAACAAACAAAAGGGCAGAGAGACAGAGAAACAGGGTATGTGAAACAGTCCATACCTAATACAATCATGGAACTAGCATTAATAAATGATTCTTTATATGCAACCAATCACAGTTTTCCACTCCGAAACCATGCACTCGATCGTTGTCTTACCCCGTCAAGTTACGGCAGTTTTACTTTGGCGCCGAACGCTTCAGGGGTTGCCTGAATACTACCAAAACCGCGGCTAGGCTCACGACCTCAAAGCTCGCTGGAGCTTACGGGGGTGAATTAAGTTTGCCATGTTCAAAGTCAGGTAGAATCGATCGCTTGCTTGCGGCTATCCCTACTTCGTATCCACTTAAATGTTTATCATTAACTCGCCCTTTTCCTGAACAATTTGATACACGCTTCAAGAATCGGATGTTTTCGCTCCGATTGGAATCCTCTCTACGAAACAGGTGTCGTCAAAATCTATAGCGTAGACATTTAATCGTGTTTCGTTGTTTTCTTTTTTTGGGTTGTAAAGCATTTACAGGGTTTTCTGCATGTCTGAAAAGAAAACACTTTAATTTTACCCCTCCCCCGCCTTAATTAAAGAGCACATTGACCCTTTGCACTTTGGACCTCTAGACCTTTATTAATATATATTTTTAAATTCTTTATAAGCTGTAACAAATGATTCGGTGGTTTGTCAGTTTCCAATGGAGGAAACACTTTTTGGTAGCCTGCCCCCTTAAAGTTATTTTTTGCAAATATATTAATGTTTCATCAAACTTGCGAGTAGTAAATCAAGTAATTCTCATATCGTAGGCTCAACCCCAAATTCAAAGACTCCTCCCCCACATCTCCCCTCTCTCTCTCTCTCTCTCTTCCCCACCCTCTTTCTCTCTCTCTCCATCTCTTTCTCACTCTGTCTGTCTCCGCCTACCTCCTCCCACTCTTCCTCCCCTCCTTTAAAAAAAAAAAATCTTTCTTTGTTCTGTATGTCTGTCTCCCTCTCTTTCTCTCTTTATCACGTTTTTAACGTAGGCATATAACGAATTTTCGATCGTGATCTACACCGTCAGTACCTAATAAGAATTAGAATGAAATTAAAGCAACGAACAATGTTTCGAACTACATTTTCCCGCGAGCAAATTGAACATACACGTATCGGTATTTGCTTGAACGTGTATTAAACCCTGTCTCATCGAAGCTTATCCGCAAGACGTGTCGATACATTCAAAGTCATTTCCGGGGACAAAGAAAAACGATATGATATGCTCTTGAAAATCACACTTGACGATACCTCGGTATACTATGTTAGTCTATAAGGTATTTTCCGTATTATAATTGCTTTGTAGAGTTATACAAATATTGAAATACTCTATGTAGTTGTTCACAGATCACGATCAGGGCCATGTATGTTTCTAGTTTTGTCATACCTGTTTTAATGAACTGTCTCTGGGTTCCTATGTACTTTCTCTCGAACAAAATAATAATAATAATACAAATAATCTTTTAAAGTCCACTCCAAATTGTATTAAGTTAAACCGAAAATGGAAATTATTTTTGCCCAATTGATTGTGAGCCCGGCAGCCACTGAGCAGCGCTAGATCGACGTTGCTCTATCCCTTATTGTTGAACGCCAAACAAGGTAGCAGCAAATCCCGTCTTTTTACTTTTTGGTATGACGCGGTCGGGTTTCGAACCCACGACCTCCCGGTTGTGAGGCGGACGCTCTACTGACTGAGTGAAATGATACATCCCCCGCCCCAAATTGTTGGGGAACAATTTAAATACGCCACATTATGTAATATATATTGTGTAAATAGTGTGAATTCATATCGTAAATAGCCTTCTGTAAATTTGAGGGAAAAAAGTACTTTATGTAAGAAGTTCAAATTAGGCCCATAAGATTATGATTTATATCAAAATAGACATCAGAGACGATTGTCTGTTATAATATGTCTCGTGAACAAGAATTCCCACCGTGTATTTCGAAGTCTGTTTAGAGAGGGAAGGGAGGAGCAGGGTGAGGAGGAGGAGGGGGATTAGGAGGAGGAGGAGGGGAATTAGAAGGAGAGGAGGAGGAGAAGGAGGAGTAGGAAGAGGGACAGGAGGAGGAGGAGGAGGAGGAAGAGGGAGAGGAGGAGGAGGAGGAGGAAGAGGGAGAGGAGGGACAAGAGGGAGAGGAGGAGGAGGAGCAGGGGAGCAGGGGGAAGAGGGAGAAGAAGAAGAGACGGAGGAGGGAGAGGAAGAGGAGGAGGAAGAGGAAGAAGTGAAAGAAGAGGAGGAGGAGGAGGAGGAAGAGGAAGAAGTGAAAGAAGAGGAGGAGGAGGAGGAGGAGGAGGAAGAGGGAGAGGAGGAGGAAGAGATGGAGGAGGGAGAGGAAGAGGTGAAAGAAGAGGAGGAGGAAAAGGAGGAGGAGGGGAGGAGGAATAAAACATGTTTGCGTTGTACAATCATATTTTAGAAGAGTGGGTTTGAGATGTCACATACATTTCAGGCGTCCCCGCGTTGTTCATAATAAAATCATCATGGTTGAATAAAAAGGCTCATGTCTATAATGAAAATCAATTTTAATTCTCGCCTCCCACAGTTCCACTGACATTCTTTGTTTATCGTTGTTAACCTGATTTCTGTATCTGTCGGGGTTACCATGGTTACGACTATTCCGGTCCTAATTACGACACTATTTTTACTATTGCCTTGAATTTGAAGGTCAGTTTTCGTAATGTGATCAAATTGAATGCATACAACTTTCTTAAGTACCATGTTACAAGCTACTTCATTCATTGTATTTCAACAATCAGAATGCGAATTGCATACATTACGTGTCGCTAGGTAGGACAATCCATAATGTTTGTCAAATGCGAAATCTTGTCCGTCCATTACTTTGATTGACATTTCGAATTAAAGTCTCTCCCTCTGTTATGTATGCAGGCTATGTAGGCTAACTTAGAGTTGGCTAG
This sequence comes from Strongylocentrotus droebachiensis, assembly GCA_035222895.1. NCBI lineage: Eukaryota > Metazoa > Echinodermata > Echinoidea > Camarodonta > Strongylocentrotidae > Strongylocentrotus > Strongylocentrotus droebachiensis. Next base: position 95,262 of record JAVYIG010006123.1, read on the forward strand.
GTGGCCCCAACCCACTAACTTGAAAAGCTGAAAGCAAGTTCTGTCATTTCTTCCATAAATATTACACTTCCTGTCTCATGTGTCGCTTGCAACTTCCCTTATTTATTCTCTGGAAAAGTATGTAATGAAAATAATATTATTATATATTCATAATTGAGGGACAAGCAACTCTAGTATAGTGATAACTGCGAATCGGGTTGACTTTATAAATCAGGGTTTGATTTTGATCTTAGTTATGGTGAGGGTTTGGTGACTTGCTATTTTGAATATCAATCCAATTGTATGGTAGCACAGAATGAAAAAATTGTCACCATTTATATTCATGAACGTCATTAAAACTGTGCTGTCGATGAAAGTTCCTAGGGAAAGATATTATTTCCTTTCCCAAAATAACTACATTATTCCAGATAATCAATTCGTTGCTTGTAGGAGTTTCAAATTAATGGACGGCTGAACAGAAAAATTAGCTCAAAACCTCATGAAAATAAGGATGCGAGAATGAGCGGCATTCATTTGAGTCATGTGCTTCATTCATGCCGAATACAACAACGCTTGGGGCAAGTACTTTTCCCGAGAAAACGCGGACTTTCAAAACTCGATTTCTGTGTCGTAAGCCGTGAGCTAAATTAAGTAGATCTAGAGGTTAACGGTTACTTTAAGGTCGTGCCGAAATATTTTTTCCACCTCGATATGTAGGCCTACTACCCCTTCCATGCGAATTTCTGCATCCTTTGTAACCATCAACCTACAAAGCTTAGCTCACCGTAAAAAGAAACATCGATACATGCAATGAAATCCTGGGATAAGTATATCATTAGAGAGATGACGTTAGAGGAAGGAGATTGTTCTAGTCAAATTATACGTATAGAAAGATAATGTATTTGTTGTATTAAGGATAACATGTGCGCCGATTGCCAGCAGGGATAACAACTAAATATAATAACAGATCAAACTCGCCGAAGTATTACGAGGCCAACGTGTAGGAGTGAAATTATGGTGTTTATTTTTTTAATTTTGCCAAACATTATTTAAACATGATACTTACAACATGATAACAAAATTAAGAGGGATGTTGCATTTCAAGAAGATTTCACATAAACATATAGCCGTAGGAAAAGAAAGTTGTTCTAGGAAATGTTAGGCCCCTCCGAGATTTTTAAACCCACTCCTGACACCATTCTAAGGACGGAGATACCAACGAAATAGAAATCTTAGTAAATTAATAAGTAAATAAGTAAGTAGATATGTAAAAAGTTTTGTTTTAAATGAATAAGTATTTGGTTCTCAAGGATTAATGGCTTATTGGATTTTTAAAGAAAACTTATCGTTTTGCCACATTCGAATATTGCCTATCCCACTGCTGACACCATTTTAAGAACCAAGATACTAAGGAAAAACCATTCTTATTCCTGCTGCTATCAATGCTCAAAATGATGCCCTAAATCCATGCCTTATGCATGGGACACGAGTCTGCAGCCTTCCAATATAGCAGAATTTTAACCGCAAAAAGTAAAGAAGCCGCTTTTCGCCCGTGGAGTTGCGAACCGGCAGACGCCGCGACAGCGCTGGCTTGGAGGGGAAACCAAAATGCACTCCTTTACTTTTCATGACCCTTATAAGGAGACGTGATTTCTTCTAGGGTCGAGATAAGTGCCCCTTATTGATTCATTCACGTTGTTATGATCAATACAATTTAGTAACGCATGACAGACCGGTCGGAGCTCATGTAGTCCCACCCATGTCAAAATCGTGGCGGTTTTGAAGTTATTGAGTCGTTTATAAAGGCGTCCATGCTTTCACCTGTTGAGAGCGTTGAGTTTGTTCCACACGATTGGGGCCTGCATCAAAAACTGTTTTTATTTGGGGACGATATGTTAATCGTTTGTTTATCAAGTAGGCTGAGATGGTCAATTGAATTCAAGCCATTGAACCTGTTTAATAGGTTGAATCATTTTCGTTAAATGGAAAGTATGGTGGCCGCCATTTCGAGAAAAATGGGAGGCAAACAAAAAAAGTTGGTAAACAAATCAAAATGTGGCGGGTAAGAGAATTTACGTTCTTTAACCATGTGCCAAAAACACGCAGAAACACTCCGCCCCCTCTCCCCCAAAATAAAGATGAGGGAGTGGGAAAAGAGGATTAGAAAGTTTAAATGAGAAATAAATCAGAAATGTAAACAAAAAAGAGGAATGAAAGCGAAAGAAATAGCGAGAGAGAGAGAGAGAGAGAGAGTGGGAGGGTGAGCCCAACTAACAATTGGACGTTTTCTGAACGTTCTAAAAACGTTCCAAGTTGGTTTTTGGACGTTTTGTGAAAACGTTTTTTGGACGTCAAAATGTGGTAGGTTTTCGACGTATTTAAAACGTTTTATTGGACGTTTTAAAAACGTGTTTTAAACGTTAAAAGAACCAAAAAAAAACCTTTAAAAACCTTTCAGACATTCGAAAAGTCCAAAAACCTTTTGAAAACGTTCTAAATATATTGTTGACGTTGTTAAAAACGTTTGGAACGTTCTTAAAACGTTTTTAAAACGTTAAAATGCACTACAAACGTTTTAAGAACGTCTAGAAAACCTTTTAAAACACGTCTGGAACGTTTATAAAACGTTTTCTAAACGTCCAAATGTTCTACAAACGTTTTAAGAACGTCTAGAAAACCTTTTAAAACACGTCTGGAACGTTTATAAAACGTTTTCTAAACGTCCAAATGTTCTACAAACGTTTAAAAAACCTTTTAAAACACGTCTGGAACGTTTATAGAACGTTTTCTAAACGTCCAAATGGTCTACAAACGTTTTAAGAACGTTTAAAAAACCTTTTAAAACACGTCTAAAACGTTCATAAAACGTTTTAGGAGATCGTCAGAAAACCTTTATAGAATGTCTGAAAATGTCTCGGGCGTTGAAAGAATGCGCAACAAACATTTAAGAACGTCCTGCAAAAGTGTTAAGAATGTTCAACAAATACAAATGGTATATGAAATAAATACTGGGTCACACATTTGATCGATTTCAGGATTTTATTATCAAACATAAATAAATGTTCAAAGACTTGGTAATAATAGTACATGTTTTTCAAGGTTACTTATAAAAAGATACAATGTTCTCTGTAGGTTTCCGTGGTGATAAAGTATTCACAACTGAAAGTTTTCATAACACCATGTGGTATACGAACATCCAATAGACGTCTATTTCAGGCTGGTGATAGACAAGTGATATCACAAGGAGAAAATCTAGAGAAATACGGTTGAAAAATTGGCGTAAAATAGACTTAAATAAGATTATAAACAGCCAACAGAAATTTGGTTGGGATGGTCCATTTGAAACCACAGATTTACAAGAAAAAAATGTACAAGATGACGATATGTCATTATAGTAAGTGGCAAGTATGAATACTCAATATTACCAATCTATTAATAAAAAAGGCAAGTCTATGAATATATCTAGTGTAAAAAAATTGGCAGCACACATATTGCATTTTTGGTTACAGCATACTCAACAAAAGTAACTTGAGTGATTTATAGAACCCGTAATTTCTTTGATTCCTGAAAAGATGTTGTTAATTCGTACCGAAAACATGTACCAACTAAATGACAAAAAAAACTGGGCATAATTGGTGTGATTGACCTCTGGTAAAACCTTAACGAGAACTGTATAGTATTACCATTTACTATATTGTCCTTTTGATCCCCAACAGATGTTGTAGTCAGGTCCAGATTTGTGCTATAAACGAGTTTTATCAGAAGCCAGCATTAGAACTTTCATCTTCCATGAAATACAAAATCCATCATATAACATAGTAACAATCAACACATAATTATTTACATTAATGAGATACAATTTGAAGATATGTCATATAACTGGCAAGTATGAAAACTTAAATTTACCAATCTATACATAGGAAAGGCAAGACTATAAATATATCTAGTGTCATGAATTTGGCAGCACACGCATAGCATTTTTGGTTACAGCATACTCAACAAAAGTAACTCAAGTGATTTACGGAACCCGTAATTTCCTCTTTGATTCCTGAAATATGTTGTTAATTTGTACTGAAAACATGTACCAACTAAATGACAAAGAAAACTTGGCATAATTGGTGTGATTGACCTCTGGTAAAACCTTAACGAGAACTGTATAGTTTTACCATTTACTATATCGTCCTCTTGATCCCACACAGATTTTGTAGTCGGGTCCAGATTTGTGCTATAAACGAGTTTTATCAGAAGCCAGCATTAGAACTTTCATCTTCCATGAAAAACAAAATCCATCATAATCAACAAATAGTTATTTACATTAATGAGATACAAGTTGAAAATATGTCATATAACTGGCAAGTATGAAAACTGAAATCTACCTGGCTATTTAGAGAAAAGGCAAGACTATAAATATATCTAGTGTTAAGAATTTGGCAGCACATATGTAGCATTTTTGGTTACAGCACACTCAACAAAAGTAACTTGAGTGATTTATAGAACCTGTAATTTCCTCTTTGATTCCTGAAAGATGTTGTTAATTCATACTGAAAACATGTACCAACTAAATGACAAAGAAAACTTGGCATAATTGGTGTGATTGACCTCCGGTAAAACCTTTATGAGAACTGTATATGTCTCAAATACCATTTAATATATTGTCCTTTTGATCCACCAAAGATTTTGTAGTTAGGTCCAGATTTGTTCTATAAATGAGTTTTATCAGAAGCCAGTATGTAACTACATAGCGAATCGAGAACAGATGTCATCAGCGTTTATCCTTTTTAATTCTCCATGACACCCTCCTCCTCGTCTTCAGTGGCATCTGCAACAGCAGCAACATCTTTGGCAACATCTTCGGCAGCGACAGCTGGAACTCTAGCCCCATCGGTATCAGGTTTCTGCAAATCAGAGCAAACAACCTTTATTTATAAATTAAATGTTCATTTCAACTAAACCATAAAAAAACTAGGGGGCATGATGTTCCCCCTCCCTAAAAACAGCGCCTATACAAGCTCATTTGGTGACAAACTGGCATAATGTAAATTATGAACCAAAATTATATCTGAATAGGCTGCACATAAGTAAATATTATTGCCTGTCCACAAAATATTAAGTCTCGAGACCAATGCCTAAAAACTGACGTCTGGATAAGCTAGGGTGGCAGTGAGGTGAATCCGGCCACCCCTATCAACAAGGGCAAAACTGGACTAATGATGTGCTTCATGTACAATATTGTTTTACAGATATTGGGTCTATCCCTTTAAAAGGGAACATACACGTAACACCAGAATTTTCACTCATTCAATCAAAAGATAACTTTGAAATACACATTTTTTTAATGTCCAAACAAAAATTGGTCAAAAAAGGCTGAATGCCCTTTGAAATAGTAAATTGATCTGATATTCTCTTGCAACATATTTTTGTATTTTGATAGAAATCCACATAATATAAAGAGAAAAAAATAAAAAATAAAAAATAAAAACACAAACAAAAGTAAAAGGAATTTACCTTCCATTTCTTTCCTCCTGGAAGAAATGGGGTTCGCTTGAGAAAGTCCCCTACGACTTCTTCAATCTCCATCTCTTTGGCGCCCTGGTCGGTCTTCATGCAGGCTCCTGAAAGACGTAAGTGCAGACGCCATGGATCATTATATTAAAATTATTTTTGATGACACATTAAAATAAGACGATACAGATTACACACCTTAAATGACAAATGGGTCATTCCATGGCAATTCGGACAATCAATATCATTACACTCCTCTCAAATGTATTAGGGGAAAATGGTATGTCGGTTCCCATGTTATGGCCCACCCCTTTTTTTTGTTTTGCAAAAATGGGCATTTTTGTATGAAGAAATACATGGATACACATCTGCACACTCTCACATAAGTAATTCCTTGTTCAGATGGGCATAAAACATAACTACTCCTTAGAGGCCAAATTCAACAGCTACCTTACAAGCAGAAAACAATGCTATTATGCGACTTCAAAGGCAGCAAGGTTGCTAGAGACCATCAATGTCCAATTGATCACCAATCATTGTAACTCATCGGGTGAATCCAGAAACATATAAAATAAAATTGAAATTGGCTAATCATATACTAATTGATTACTTACTGACAATGACGGGAACAAATCTTGTTGACTTCAGACCACGCTTCCCCTTCCTCCCATTCACGTTGAAATCTGACCAAAGATTATTTGACCCCAGCTTTTTCATGATACGCCGACTTGTTTGGGCAATATTGCCCCCGCCGACTAGACTCAGGTAGTTGATCTGAAATTAAAAGTACCATTATCAATTACAATGCCGTAGATTCTCACATAAATAGGAGCCAACCGTCTCATTTCCAGACATTATTATGAATGTTTCTCCGCTAAAACCTTCACCCTGATGCGGTAAATATTAATTTATCATTTGCAAAATTCACAGGCTTTCACTTTTTTTTTTAAACATGGCTATAAAGTAATCAAGGCATGTATAAATCAGAAACTCAGGATATTTCAGGTTTAGATAATTAAACCTGTACAAAAAGGAAAAACAAAGTCATTTGAATGGATGATCAAATAATGCCAAATTAGTATGCAAGTATTTTTAAACTTACCATTCTCTTCTTAAAATCAGACTCTACGAGTCTCATTTCGAGCAAGTCGAATTCACTCCCTGTCTTGAGCGGTTCCGCAAAGGGCTCCTGCAGGTCGGCAGGACCTGCCCGTAAACTCACTGATGATTTGGCAACCAGGTTTGCCAGCGTCTCCACTATCTGGGCCTGGACATCTTCCAGCTTCTAAAGTTTTTGAAGTACCTGCTGTTGAAAATTGTCTAGGAAAACAAAAGGAGTAAAAAAAAATACATTAACAAATTAGGTCATTTTGGTAGCTAAGAAGAGTATGTAATTTTAGTGTGACTGATATGTACGACAGCTTTTCAACTATCGCATTTCAGGAATACATCACCAAGCTGCAATGACAATACTTGTACAAAGCATCAGACAATGCAACACATACAGAAAGAATCTGAAAGCAATTTTGCAGAAAAATATACCCCTGCTTTTTTGATAAAAATAAATCAAAATTAAACACATCAAAAGAAAGTTTCCCCCTAAAGAACCCCATCACATCTTCGAGTATAACAAATTATTCAAGTTGAAACCAAGCATTGGATATAGCTAGGGTTGTTAGGAAGCAGATTCTCGAAAATTAGTGACATCCGTGACTTAACGGCTGAATGATCACAACATGAAAAAAAAATTACGTTTTTTTTCTTGATTTTTCCACTGGAAGATTTGATGGGGCTCTTTAGGGGGGAACTTACTTTTGATGTTGTATTTATATTGACAACCTCTCTCTCTTATATCAGTGTAGCATCTTGGTAAAAAATAGTAAATTTTGTTTGTAGTTTAAATATGCTGTACTCCAAAATCTAATCAATTGACCTCCTATGAAACATACTATTAAGTTCTTGAGAAGAGATATTTTGTTTGTGAAATTCTCTACGTAAATACTTACTGTCCAAGGTTCTAGCTTTTGGTGTCGGCGGCTGGCTTTGGCGAGAAGTCGAAGGAGAGGGGAATGTAGTTGTAGATGGAGATGATCCCCTCTGGATTGGGCCCGTCGGGCTTAAGGGGACAAATCTGGCCATCATGGATGTTGATGACAATTTGGGGAGAGGAAGTTCCTTAGTCTTCGACTTATCTGCCTTTCTCGGGCTTCTGCGAAGTGGCTCAGGGTCACACTCCATATCTGGAAAAACATCACAGACATTAGAAAAATATCAAGCAAGAAAAGAATTTTTGAAAAATGTTCAAGCTTTATGAATTCATTTTGAGTTCAACATGTTAATTTTCAATTTTGATGAATTGGTACATTATGCCCCCCCCCCCCCTCCCTCCCCCAGGTGCTATTAGGGTTAAAACATCATCTAGCATCCTTCTAGCATATAAATTCAATTGCAGCGCAGCACTCGACAACAAAGGCAGTGGTCTACTGTACTCATACAAGTAGCGTATGTTGATGCACACCTAGAGATTGACAATGTCCAGGCCAAAAACAAAATTCTTTATGCTGGTGATTCGTTGTGTATATCAGCAGGGGTGGTATTCAGAAAACTCTCTTAACCCTAATAGCACCGGGGTATTTCAGACCTTGCTACCACCTTTGTTTTTGTTGTGTTTTTTTCGTAAAATTTATCATAGAACTATTTTGAAGCATAATTGTGCTATAATAAATTAATTTCAGCCAAAGAAAGTGAAAATAATCATATCTTTATGAATAAGGTTAGAAAACTCAATTTGCAGTCACGTTTTTGAGCCATTTTCGTTTGGACGAGCGTGTATAAAAGGCCGTGCAGCATCATAACGGTATTCCTGATTTTCGCGAAAATGGTGTCAAAAGATGCGCAAGACTTGAAAGTAAAAAGTCAGCGAGCAGCGCGGTCAAAAAAAATTGCGCGGCGGAATGGTCGCGAACAATCTCGAGGGGGGGGGGGCATTATGGCCCCCCCCCCCCCCCCCAGGTGCTATTAGGGTTAAGTTAGCACTTAGCAAGCCCCCCTCTCCCTTTTTATTTATTTTTTTATTTATTTAATTATATTTTTATTTGATAATTCTATTAAACAACCCCCCCCCCCCCCTGATTTTGACTCCCGTGCAAATGTGTGGCTGTATTCACGTTTGGAAATGTGAAATTTAGTGGGCAAAATGGCCACGCGCAATCTAATACCAGCGGTGCGGATACGTGTGGGGAGTCCGAAACACATGGCCATCTTCACTGAAGACTTTAAGTCACTCGGTCATAGATCTACTAGACTAACTTACAGTTACAATGTACATGTAGACCTTTACCATATCAGAAATAAATTCAAGTTCTTTCAGTGATTTTAAGTAACTCTTTCTGCTACATGACATGTATTAATGTGTTACTGTTAGGTGAAAGTTGGGTTAATTCACATCATTCTGGATTCAATCATACAACAATCAACAATAACAGTAACGCGTCTGGTTAACATACGCCTTTTTGTTTGGCATGTATCACATTGCATTCACACTCACAGGTTGGTTAAAAGTAAATTTTCATGCACGTTATTATCGCTAATGCATGAATGCAGCATGCAGACTAACTCCGGGAAGCTCCAACACCGGCGCGCCGACGCTGCGCGCCGCCGGTGTTGGAGCTTCCCGGAGTTACATGCAGACATGTCACGACACAAGCCGATACTCATTTAAATGTTTTCCCACATTTTACACGTCTCGAATTCACTCAAACAACATTTAAACACCTAACAGATATCAAAATGGTAAAATATCACTTACATTGGTGTTGCAGTCTCACAAATTAGGTAGATAGTTATTAGTTCAGGATTTCTTGATAGCTCTTGCAAAGGCACACACGGTATTCAATGGGAAAATTCTCAATGTAAGTTCGTTGTTGTGTAAATTCTCAATGTAATTTTCACGCACATGGCCGGCTAGCTAGCTAGCCGGGCAATCGATCAATCCTCGGCGGCGGCGGCCTCGTTCGTTGTTGTGTAAAGATGTAAGATAAATGATTTGAAATTACCGGTAATAAAATTGAGTATGTAAAATGTATAAAAATATGTTTTGCTTGTGTATTTTTGTTTATGAATTGTGTATGCATTTATATGATAAAACAAACAAATCTCGTTTTCATTTCAATTCAAGAAATCGCCTACAGTATTTTAGTGATCTGTTTTCATTTGTTTTTATTTATCCTTAGTAGTTGGACGTAGAAAAAATATGATGCTTAATTCTGGTATTTGTTTTAAAAAAAATCTTAGTTGATTTATTGAATTGGACGTATATAAAACGTTCTGTAAACGTTATGTACAAAACGTTTATTTTGTAACGTCCACAAACGTTTTGTAAACGTCCTATATCAAACGTTCTGTAAACGTCCTATATCAAACGTTCTGTAAACGTCCTATACCAAACGTTTAATTTTGTAACGTCCAAAAAACGTTTTTTAAACGTTCTCAAAAACCTAAACTTTGACGTAAATGAGAAGTCCAAACTTTAATGTTATATAAACGTTTTTAAAACGTTCATTTAGGACGAAGACGTACAGGACCTAAAAAAAACGATTTGAAAACGTTCTGAAAACGTTCTGTGTTTGCTGGGAGGGGGTGGGACAGCGATAAAAGTGTTTAAGGGGTGCTTTTAAGATGATTTAATTGGAGCTTTTTAGTAATTACGAAGGAGAAGCCAACCGCATCTCTTGGCAAGTCGTGTCTTAAACGTTCACCCTTTCCTCCTTCATGCCTTCGGCTATAATCTTGTGGCGCGATGTGAAATTCCCGCCCCACACACCTGCACAAACAGTCCCGTTTCCGATTCACGTTGAGGTACTTAATGAAGGGGAGATAATCGGGAAGAGAGGGGCAATGAAGATCGAACGCATCCCATTAAACATTTCATGGAGTTTGAAAGACAACTGCTCTGGAAACAACTACATCTACATCTCAAACAATTTTGTTGTACAAGTCGAATTTCTTTCTTAAACCAATGTATCCTATTCTATACATAACCCTAACCCTCTACTTAAAACATCTCATTGCAACTGAAGCTCCAACATGTACAAGACTGAATCTTGGATAAAAATGAAGCCAAACGAGTTCCAAAATGTGTTTTTATCAGTAATTCATTTGGCACCAGCATGAATTAAAACCACACATAAATATTACCTGAAACTAATCTTGTTAAAGTTGCTGTAAATATCATTTTGAGCCTTTGTGTAAAAGAGAAATTAAAAACAAACAATGGTCTTTATCCGCAAATTTCAGTACCTGAAGACCTAAAGGCTATATGATGTTATAAGATGATGACGTGGATCCTAATCAACTGATTGGTTGAAGGCGTACACGTGACCAGGCATTTATTTTGCCTAACGCGTAATGACCGGTCATTAGTAAAATCATGTTATAAAACATCATTTTATTAAACAAATAAAACATAATCTTATAAAACAAATAATACACATAATTTTGTTCGGGCATTAGTACAAAAATACCCAAACTTGGTACCTTCAAAACAGTCCTAACACCCTCGGCTAATACCACCTCGGACGTGTTAGACTGTTCCAAAGGTACCTTGTGTGGGTAATTCTTACTAATGCCCTCACTGCTGTGTATTATTTGTATATTATTCAGGGGCCTAAATACTTATGAAGAAAATTATAGAGTGTTAATCACCTCAATATTTATAATGAATTATTTTTATGCAACAAGTCAACAATTTCCACATATTGACAATACAGTATCATAATTTTGGCTATAATCTTAGTAATCAACTCATGTTCTTTTTGAGACCGATGGGGTTTTTTTTGTCCGAAGGAGTGTCCTGATATGTTAAGTTCTGACAATTCGATGAGTGAAAATCATTAGATGTACAAGCGTAGATTGTATGCCATCGTACGTGCAAAGATTACTCACGAGATGGTAAATGTCATGAAATCCTCTAGCTGGTTTCTTCGTGTCTAAATAAGCTGACAGACAAATATGATAATAATACTTCAGCTTTTCATCGGCACCGTACATGCTGTATGGAATCTTTGAAGGGGATTTCGTCCAAAATGTAATCATTCATCGCGTTTATATAGTTATATATATCAAAATATATGCTTATGATTATTGCATTGTTTATACTTCTTCAATCATTTTATTTTCTATTTGTATTAAGTACATTGTACGTTCTTTGCCGAATAAAATAATCAAAATTTAAAACAAAATAGACCGGGTAATTCATTCAGTGACAATAATTATGTACTTCCACGAAGCCCCTTTAATAAAGATGGAGAATTAAAATACAGAGGAAGAAACTTGCACAGATTGGAGGAAAAAAATGACAAAAAATGCAAAAATGTTACCATAGATTAAAGGCACACTGTCCTACTTGTAGCTACTTGCTCCCTCTATATAGAAAACTTCCCCAATCGGTGCCTGTTGGTCCCCCATGATCCTCTTTTTCTTATGTTAAATGAGAGCTGAGTTAATGAGATAGCCACCTGTCACAGTGACCTCGCTGGCTCGCTGGGTGGTCTAATCCCTTCTAGCTGGAGTAGTAAAGCCTGCCTTTCAAACAAAGTTAATGAATGAACATCATGTATATAATGCAAGTTTATGGCTAATATTGAGCTATACTATGGTATAAGCATCGTATGTCGAGAGAACATGGCTATAATTTGTTCTCGATTTAAAAAAAATCCTGTTAAGCACAGTCATGGAATTGGGCCAACTTACCTTGATCCTTATCTTTCTATGCTCATTACATTAGCCCCTATACATTTTCTACAAAAATAGTTTGGCATTTATTTGTAATCTTGAACATTCAGTGTAAGTTTGTTAGATTCTGCGAGAATTGATTTTCTATCACTACCAGAACTCACGCTTTTCTTTAACGAAACGTGATGCAATTTCAAGGCATGGAGCAGCTACGCCACTCCTCTAATTTTCAGCTTTCCATCAGAACAACTTGATATCACGGTTAGATTTCCGTTTGACTGTCATCCAATCACATCTTAATCATTCAGTGATGTTCAATATCAAAACAATGTTCATACTTCCATCTCTCAGTGATCGACGCAAGGTGAGGAACTGTTTGTTTTGGGAAGGCTTAAAGTGCTGTCAACTCCGTCGTAATACAAACGATCCGGCGTGTCTGAAACATGTGGCGTAGCGTCGCTCCAGGTATTGAGGAGGAGAACTGAAGTCTGTGGAATAAAGGAGTACACCGGCCAGAAAGTTAGCTCTCGAAAGATCTTTAGGAGCTCTGAAAAGAAAACTAAAAAAGAGCTCTGTTTGACAAAACAATATAATCTGATTCAACAAAATATTACATTTGCTAGAGTAAAAAAGAAAAGAAAACAAAAAAAAGCCCCTTAAACAAAAAGTTTCTTAACAGTCTGTGGCTGCTGGCGTCATGGGTGTGTGTGTGTTTGTGGGGGGGGGGGAGGGGTGGTCGCTATCACTGGATGGTTGATGATTGTTTTAGCTGAGTGCTAAGAAAGCATGTACAAAATTATATGTTTGTAAATAAGCAACCGGCGACCGACGGTTTTAAGTCCTCTCCCGGGGACTTGGTAATGAGGATTTATGCCTTACCAAAGGGCAGGAGCGCATTAACTTGGTTTCGAACTCGGGACCTGTCGGTTACGAGCCCACTGCTCTATACCACTGAGCCATCGCATCTCCTCTTTTTCTCCCTTGTCCATGTTCTCTCTCTCTCTCTCTCTCTCTCTCTCTCTCACTCTCTCTCTCTCTCTCTCTCTCTCTCTTTCTTCCGTCATTCGATTGGACATGTTGGAGGGTGACCGTGCCCCCGCCACTCCTGCTCCTGGTTCCAACACCACCAGGACAGGACGAACAACATCAGACCTAGGGGAAATAATAGAAGTTAATAAAAGAAGACTTGTTGGTTTAATCAACCCTTCTCTAATCCTTTGCATATGCCATAGACATGTCAGGTATGCTAACATTCGGCGCGCGTCAATGAATGCTGAACATAAAATTGTTGAAATGTTTTAAACGTGCAACCGCTATCTATCACACATCCAGATTCAGATTAGTGATACCATATTGAATTCTGCTAGCTTTCATATTGGAAGTATTAGGAAATTTTTGTCACAGTGACAGTCGATTTAGTCGAATACCTGATACATTTGCATTCATCACTATAAAATAGTTCCTCGTAAATGCACCAGATTTTACTCCCTTGATAAGATCAATATAATAGTCATGTATGAAATCACATAATAATCTGCAGTCTGTGCAGAGAACCAATTCCGTTGTTATTGATGATTATACACAGTTTTGTTTGATAATAGTTAGAGGGAAACGGATCCTAACGTGTTCACGAATACAAATAAGTGAGATCTACCTATCAAATTCGACAGAGCAGTTATTGAAGAACTGTGTAATAAACAATGAAAGATGGCAAATCGGTTCGAGCACGCTGATCAATAACTAAAACGTGTATTCACTTAACATACATGTAGCACACAATACATATAATTCGTCGCTGTTTTCACGAAGTGACGGTAGTGAAAAAAAATTGCATTCACTTTGCGTGACGATTTTCCTCACTACCGTCACCTCGTGAACATTATTATGTGATTTGGGGGGGGGGGGGGGGTCTATTTTCTCTCTATCGCTCTTCAAGCTCAAATTAATGTTGAACATTTTAAAGCAACTTGTAGCAATGTATAGTTTCTCTTGAAGTGCAAATCTATACGAACAACTCATCTATGTTTAGCGCTTTTTAAATTGAAAGAGAGAGAGAGAGAGAGAGAGAGAATTATTCTCTGGGTTTCTCTCTCTCTCTCTCCCCTCTCTCTCTCTCCCCCCTCTCCCTCCTTTTATCCTTTTTTTGCATCAGTAAGAGAGAGAGAGTTAGAGAAAGGGGGGGGGGGTCAGGTGAATCTCGTGTTTCACTTATTAGCATGCATCCAGTCATGCCGCCCTAATCAACTAGTTGACGTGCCTTGTGCTCATGATCTGTGTTTTAATCGATGATTGTGAGATAATCAAGTTGGTTTCGAGTAGTAGGAGTGGTCTTCACAAGTCGTCGATAACACTGACGAAAAGAAGGAATAACTCCTCTTTACTTGCACATTTCCTTAACTATACCTTCTCTTTCCTTTTCTTGTTTTCGCGTTGTTTTGTTTTGTTTTAAATTGCCTGTCTGTAAGAAAAGGTAGTGTTAATGCGATTGAATGTTCTACGCGCTGTGACTGTGCATAATGCAGTAAGGAAAGAGCGCACCTTACTGGATGTCATGTAAACCGTTCCAAAGAGCTTTAGAGGATCTCATTTCAAAATGTTTGAGTTCTACCCTGCCTTGAATAAATCTAGGAATAAGTGATTGGTTGGTTTCACGGTGAGAAGATGCGGTATTTCGCGGAATGGTGCGAACGGGTGCGAACGGGTGCGGTAAAATGCGATAGGCTGCTTTAAGACGTCACATTCCACGATAAAATGCAATATTTTTAAATTTTGAAGAAAGAATAAAATCACGACGCATAAACTTTGACAACATCAATAATAAGGGTTTCTTATTAAGTGCTTTAACAGAATACTGATCAGAGCGCTAATACGACAAAAACAAAAAAACGAATTTGGAACAAAAACATATATAATTATATAGGCCTATACATAATTATAGCACTCAACAGTAAACATAGTATTTACCAATGTAATAAGACGGGCATACTATTCATAGCACGAAAAATAGATAATAGATAGCAGCGATGACATCAGACATGTACTGTTGACAACTAAATTATTCACACCCTTACCAAGTTTTGTAATTTTGTAATTATGTGTACAATTGATTTGTCTTAATTTCTGTTTCTTGAGAATGTGACGTATCAAAGCTTCCATCTAAAAGTCTTCAACAAAGACCCTAATTCGACCAGTGCATCTTTCATTGTTGAGTAACGAAAAATACAAATAAACATGTAAGAGTGCGTTTATGCTCAATTTAGAAGGCAGAATGAGCGATTTGAAACGCTCATCGTAATCGCAGTTCCACGGTGTACTGTTTATGCTCACCTCTCTGATTCCTCCATGATTCTGGCTCTGCAGCTGGATTCGCAAACCTGCACTGCGCATGCTACGTTGACCCCATTTAAAACGCGTTTACAAGACATTAGTGATTGTGCGTTTGTGCTTCCCCAAAATCGCCGATCCATAACGCACCTTTTTGTGAATTTACGATCGGCGATTATGATCGCCGTTTTTCGGTGATTTTACAAAAACGAGAAAGGACGCAACCGTGTTTGAACTAAACGCGTGACAAATGCCTCATTCTGGCCAGAAAAAGTTGAGCATAAACGTACCCTCAATCACCTGTCCTGTTGAGAGCCAGAAGGGTAATAATGATATTTAAAGAGAAGGTTGAGTTCTGGTCATCTAGCATATAAGTATTTATGTGTATTGCAAGGTTCTGGAATCAATAAAATGCTAAGAAATTTGGCCCAGTCTTGGTAAAGTTATAACCACTGTACACAGAAAGATGTATATGGGACATATTTAGAATATTAAGGCATTTGAAGAGCCATGCTTTTCAGGGAAGATGTTTTATCTGATGTTCTTCCACACTTGCATAATACAATGATGACGCTCACAAATTCTTTTTCACCTCTTCCCAGAACTCAACCTTCAACGTTTAACACCTCTCTGACCCAGAGCATCAATATGAACTTGACTTAATCACGATGGGAAGAGTTGAAATTTTAAAAAGTTCTTCTGAACATAGGCGGGGATGTTTGGTTTGGTTTGGTTTTATTTTCCGTATAAAAATCAAATACATACAAGAATATAATCTACAAATATAATAAAAATCAAGAACTAAAAACAGCTGGAATGCTCTATTCAGAGCCATTATTAAAATGGCCCAGTTCTTCTTAGAGGTCCAGATATTATGTTATGGCAGAGCATTGCAATTTTCATAAACTCGATATGAATATCGGCTTGAAATGTGTGTTTTCTTTTAAATTTTGAACGAAATTCCAGTCAGCATGCTTCGGGAAGAGAGACTCCTTTTGCCCTGTTCGATATGTAATGCATGGACCCAATAGCAGAAACAATGCATACATGACCAAAATAATATAGAGGCCATTATCCATGATATCTTTCGACATATTCGTATTTAACGATGTGAGCCATATGTAATTAATACCTTTCATTATCGAATTGACACCTGCGGTTCTCGTTGTTTCTACGCGCTTCAATTTTATTTTTCTGCATCGTTATTAGACTGCACTATCTTCAGTAAAAATCTTCATCAAAACATGTTTTTTAATAGGAAGAATCCGAGATCATCAACAAAATAGTTCTTTAATAAAAAAAATGCCTAACCTAGAGAAAAATGTCGAAATTCAAATATTTGCACAGAATCCAATAAATTACTGATTTATGTTGATATTGTTATAACATTTTTGTCCAACGAATTTAACATGAAATATCAACAAAAAGCGTAGTGATGATAAAGTTATGATTTTGTTTAAAGTTGGGATCGCTACAAGTGATGATTGTTCAAGTTGGCTGAATCGGTAATGTCGCTGTGATGTAGTGGCGGACAACTTCCTTATCTGTTCCAACACGCAAAATGACTAAAATTTCAATTATTCAAAAACGTATGTCCCAGGAGGATCTATTTTGTTTCGAGGGAACATAATGATTTGATATCCATAATATGATTTGAGTAGTGCCCCAAGGGAGAGGGAACCTAGAAAGAAAAAGATAAATTAATGATATTATGTTTGTACATGACAAACGGGAGAGTTCTATGCGACTATGTCAAAATCCAGAGACTAAACTGCCAATTTGAAAATCGCATAGACTTAATGACCTCCTTTTTCAAACATTAATAACTTTATTTTAATTGGCCCGATTTATTTCAAACTTTCCCCATTCTGTTTCTCATATTTTCTCTGCTTTCATGCAAATGAACTTTGGATTGCCCTTTAAAATTTTGATTTCGGTGTTTACATTATTATCATATCTCGATTTGGGGGAGAACATTTCTAATGATATAATCACCATCATTTCACCTAAAAGCCATCTAGCCCAATTTTATTTTCGACCCAATTTCCTGCGATTTCAATCCTTGCAGATTGTGCGGAAATTGTACATCGGAAATTAAGCTGTTCCTCTCTTTAGTCTCTGCCCTTTGACAAAATCGATCAAATTTATATTTTTTAAATAATATTTTCGCAAGAGTCCCCTATTTCAATGTATAAAAGAGAAATTGAAGGTAATTAAAAAGTGGTTACAGCAGGCTGTGTGGAATATATTTGTATTTAGCCAATGTGATTCATGTTCGACTATTTTTAATAAACAGAAACGTTTGTTGACGTTTAACACAAATGAAAAGCAGGTCACTTTTCTTTAGGTTTTTTAGTGGTTTATCGACATGGTTTGAGAGTTTCGGAATTACTATATTTAGAAATGAGTGACTAATTAGGAAAGACAAGAGCGATAAAAACAAGTGATGAAAAATTAAAGAGAGAGAGAGAGAGAGAGAGAGGGGGAAGAGAGAGGGAGACTGAGGGTCGGTCAGAGAGACACACAGAGATGAAGAAGAGAGAGAGAGAGAGAGAGAGAGAGAAACACACACACACACACACACACACACACACACACAAAGAGAGGGGGAGAAAGAAGAAGAAACAAACCGAAGAGGGTAAAAGCCCATATATTAAAATAAAGGGGCACGCACCTGAAAATAAGTACCTCTTGCCCTATACCTCTGATAAGCAACGTAGGAAGAAAAAATGTTATTTTCCACGATGAAAAATACATTATATCACTTATCAGGTGTTAACGCAAGGAATTGAACTTCGTTTTACGAATTCTGATTAAGAAGGGTGACATAATCATAATCGACGAATTTTTGTTGCAGTTGCAGTTGTTGTTATGTGGTCTTTACTGATTGTGTCTTGGTATTTTGTTTCCATAAATGATCGAGCTCCACTACAACAACCTGTGGGTGAGAGATGAATAAATAATTACCTCCAAGGTGACGAATTTGTTGAGTAACTTAATAGAACCACATCTCGAAATTCGTTGCCCCAGTTTCATATCTAATTTGACAGTATATTAATGAAATTGTGTAAATGATATTCCTTCGTTTTCATTGACGAAGCATAACATGTACTCTGTCACTGTGTACATGTATATAGTAGTTATCTTCATGGTCAATATTACCAATGGAAATGCCCCAGTTTGTTGATTTCATTGTCTCACTCTGTGCTTCCTGTCTTTTCAAATTGATCTCTCCCTCTCCATAATTGTCATTTTTTAAAGAGTTTTCTTAAATTGTATGATTTTCTCTCTCATTCCATTTTTCTCTCATTTTTTTCAATTATTTATTATTTCTATTCTCCTCTCTATTTTTCCTCTTTCTGTTTAAATCTGTATATTTTCCACCCCCCCCCGTGTCTCCCTCTTCCCCTCTCTAGTGCGCTATCTCTCTCTCTCTCTCTCTCTCTCTCCTGATGAGAACTCCTACAAGTATGCACAGGTGAAATTCTTTTCGCATCCCATTTTTTTTCCTTATAAATCATGGATCCACTTAAAGCAGATGTCAGCGAAGCAAAAATGAATTTTCTTTATTTTTCTGCTTAAATCTTAGTAATTAGAACTGTAAACATGGTAAAGGAAGAGACAGTGAACATTGTTGTTGTGGAGACAAGTCGAAAGGAAAAGATGAAAGAGAGAAAGAGTGGAGTGCAAAATGAAATGACAGAAGGGGAGAGATAGAAAGAGGAAGAGAGAGAGAGAGAGAGAGAGAGAGAGGGGTGGAGAGGAAGAGAAATAGAAAGACAGGTAGCAAGAAAAACAAGCCGGAGTATTTGTGAAGCTTGCGAGAGAAAAGTTGAAAATCAACATGGTAGTCGGGGACATCGATAGATCTCATCGAATTTATCCGAGAAATCTAGATTCATCGGAAAGCCCGAAAACTTTGATTGTCAAATTTTCGCGGTTCAACGTGAGAGACGAATTCTACCGTGCTCGCACCAATCTACGCGGGAGCAAGATATACGTCAACGAAGACCTTACCAAGAACCGGCAGATACTCTTCAACAAAGCTCGTAAGTGCGAAAAGGTCAGGAAAATCTGGACAAATAACTGTAGAATCACTGTGCTAACAAAGGAAGACAAGAAGGTGAGGATCTCTTCAGAACGTGACATTGAACAATTATTGTAAATTATATCCTCACATTCTCTTATCTGTTTAATTGCCTATGTAAATATAAGTCATGTTGCCCAAATATCCTTGCCTCGTATGTTTAAGACCTGTTAAGAATAATCAAAATGCTATTCTTTGTGTGAGATGTTCACAATGGATCCATCTTTCGTGTTCTTCTCTTGATGAAGACTTTTTTTACTCTTCATCTGATTGGATATGTAATAAATGTATTTTTGATGAATTACCGTTTTATTCAGAAATCACTGCTGAGGAACCTGAAGACATTAATCATGTAAATGATGCGGGAAGTAATTTTTGTGAGAAAGGGTTAGTAAACAAAAAAATTGGCAAAGGCTTTGTAATATCTCACTTAAACGTTAGAAGTCTCCGAAACAAGTCGGACCATATTTGTCATTATTTATCCGATAATATGATTCATGTTTTTACTGTGTCAGAGACCTGGCTTGATGATACTATTGAAACACAACAGTTGAATATAGAAGGATATGTTTTTGAACGGAAAGATCGAAATGCTAGTGGCGGTGGAATTGGATGTTATATCAAAGGCTCAATTTCTTACACTAGAAGGTCTGATCTTGAACAGGAAAATCTAGAAGTGTTATGGATAGAGATCAAATTGAAGCAATCACAACCATGGTTTGTGTGTATTGTATACAGACCTCCAAATAGTACAATGAACTTTTTTGAAACGCTAGAAAATAATATAGAAAGAGCTAATGATATTACATCCAACATCATCGTCCTAGGTGACCTAAATTGTAACATTCTTGTCAAAAACACACTTTCTAGAAAAATACAGAACTTATGTGATTGTTTTAATTTCCGTCAGCTTATTAGCAAACCAACCAGAGTAACGCCAACCAGTCGATCTTGTATTGATCTTATTTTTTGTACCGTCCGTTGAGAGTGACTTCCATTCAGATGTAATTTCTTTGGGGATTAGTGATCATTCTTTAGTGTATGTTAACCTGAAGAAGGAGTGTTTTCCGAAAAAGCCAGCTATTAGTAAGTTTAGATCTTTTCGTAAATTTGACCAAGCTAAGTTTGTGAGTGACGGGGAAAAGCTTCCTTGGTCTAACTTTTACAAAGGCAATGATGTTGAATCTTTATGGGAATATTTCAAATCGACCTTTAATCAGTTATGTAATAAACATGCTCCTATTGTTAGTGTTCGTAAAAAATCAATGGATCACCGTGGATAACGGATGATTATTTGAAATTAGCTCGTGAGCGTGACTTTTTAAAGGCGAAATTTGATAAATCCGGAAATGAAGATGAGTGGAATAAATATAAAAAGAAGAGAAATGCTGTAAATAATCTTAACAAGAAACTTAAAAAGAGAATACTATTTTTCTGAGATTAATGAGCACCTTGGTGATCCTCGCAAAACTTGGAAAACATTAAAGAAAGTGTCGTTTAAGAGAAATCGGGAGATAGAATCGAGCTGATAAAGGATGGATATGTAATTGATGATCCTGAGTGTATTGCATCAATATTCAATGAGTATTTCACTCAAACTGCTAGTCGATATGATACTGAACATACATTTAATGAATTACATGAGTTTACTGATGACATCTTTACGTGTGTTTCTATAGGAGAGGATTTTGTTCTCAAGGAGCTTTCCAAATTGTCTATTTTTAAATCTAGTGGTATTGACAATCTACATCCACGTCTTTTGAAGCTTGCTTCACCATTCATTACAAAACCACTTACACATTTGTTAAATTGTTCACTCTCCACTGGTTCTGTTCCTGTTGAATGGAAGAGCGCAAGAGTAACGCCTATTTTTAAGGGCGGAGACAAGAAAAGCCCATCCAACTATCGTCCGATTTCGGTTCTTTCACATATTGTTAAGATTTTAGAAAAGGCTTGTACACTCCCAATTGTATGATTTTCTCAATGATAATGCTCTTCTCAGTGATAGACAATCGGGCTTTCGACCGCTTCATTCAACAGGAACGGCGCTAGTTGATGTAAATGATTTCTTACTTAAGGGCCCGGTCACACAGCCTTTAACGGGCGTATCGCGGCCGAATCACGGCCAAAAATTTCTGCCCGTGAAGCAGACGCTGTTGAACGCTTTGAGGTCGCGATAAAGACGCGATACAGCCGTACTTTACCCGTCGTTACACGCGGTAAGAAATTCACACGCGGTTGGCCGCGCGAAAAAAGTTTTGGGCTGCCCAAAAATTTAGACCGCGGGTAATCGCGGGCGGTACACGTGGTACACACGCGGTAAAGACGCGGTACAGACGCGGAACGAACGTGCTAGGACGTGCTACGGCCGCGGTTAAGACGTGGTTACACGCGGTAGGACGCGAAATTTTAGCGGGTAATCGCGGGTGGAGCACGGTCATAGCACGTTTGTTTCCGCGTCTGTACATAACACGTGCATTAGCGTGTGTACCGCGTGTAAGCACGGAGCGGTTATGATTTCTACAGCCCGGTTCGGCTGCTTTATTATACCCGTGGTAGGCCGCGGTACCGCCGCGCTTCAACCGCGAAAAGGACGCGGAACAGTCGCCGGCGTCTGTTCCGCGTCCTTATCGCGGGTGAAGCGCGGCGGTACCGCGGCCTACCACGGGTATATTAAAGCAGCCGAACCGGGCTGTAGAAATCATAACCGCTCCGTGCTTACACGCGGTACACACGCTAATGCACGTGATAACAACGCCGCGGTACAGACGCGGAACAAACGTGCTATGACCGTGCTCCACCCCGCGATTACCCGCTAAAATTTCGCGTCCTACCGCGTGTAACCACGTCTTAACCGCGGCCGTAGCACGTCCTAGCACGTTCGTTCCGCGTCTTTACCGCGTGTGTACCACGTGTACCGCCCGCGATTACCCGCGGTCTAAATTTTTGGGCAGCCCAAAACTTTTTCGCGCGGCCAACCGCGTGTGAATTTCTTACCGCGTGTAACGACGGGTAAAGTACGGCTGTATCGCGTCTTTATCGCGACCTCAAAAGCGTCCAACAGCGTCTGCTTCACGGGCAGACATTTTTGGCCGTGATTCGGCCGCGATACGCCCGTGGAGGGCTGTGTGACCGGGCCTTTAACGGGGATAGACAGGGGTCTATCTCCGGTGCATTATTTTTGGACCTAAAACGTGCGTTCGATTCGGTGAATCACAATATTTTACTCTACAAATTAGACAAGTATGGTGTAAAAGGAAAAGAATTGGCCTGGTTTAAAAGTTACTTAAGTGATCGATTACAATGTGTGTCGTGGTTAAAGGTGCTCAGTCTGGATTTAGAGGTGTAAATACTGGAATCCCACAGGGATCAATATTGGGCCCACTTCTTTTTACTGTTTTTATTAATGACCTCTGTAATTTACCGTATTGTGAAAATACTAAAATATGTTTATACGCCGATGATGCGGCAATATTTTGCCAAGGCAAAGAAATTGCCCTTGTTGAGAAAACGCTTAAATGTGAGTTTAAAAAAATAGTTGATCACATTGAAAAAGATGACTTAATGTTGAATATCAAGAAGTGTAAGATCATGTTATTTGGGACAAGAAAACGAATCAAAATCAAAGTGTACGCTTGATTTACAAAGATAATGTTATAGAAGTTGTAAATGAATTCAAATATCTTGGTGTATTATTTGATAATTGTTTATATCGAAAACTGTCTCTAAAATATCTAGAACCATATCATGTATAAAACGAATTAAATATTATTTGCCGAAAAGAATTTTAAAATTGTTATATGATAGTTTGATATTGTCACATATGTGACTACGGTATTGTTTTGTGGGATGTTCGGCAAAGTGTCATTTGAAAAATTACAAAAGTTACAAAATCGTTATGCCCGTTTAATACTAAACGTAGATATTTTGACACCTCGTATTATATTATTGTCCAGTCTAAGATGGCAATCAGTTGTTCAGAGAGTGCAATACAATTTAGAATATGGATGTATAAGCTGATAAATAATAAAATGCCGAAATATATTAAGGATATCGTGTGCTATCGAC
Source organism: Strongylocentrotus droebachiensis (assembly GCA_035222895.1). NCBI lineage: Eukaryota > Metazoa > Echinodermata > Echinoidea > Camarodonta > Strongylocentrotidae > Strongylocentrotus > Strongylocentrotus droebachiensis. The sequence goes on from JAVYIG010006123.1 coordinate 118,954, forward strand.
CGATAAACGTTTATACCAGATATGCAACTACCTGTCCTCTATTCATTAAAAAACACAAAACCGAGTAGTTCAAAAGATCTTTCTGTTATCAAGGCTCCGTTATATGGAATACACTACCCCCTTCTTTACGTTTATTAAACTCACTGGATTCATTTAAAAAACACTGCAAATTCCTTTCTTTCACATAGTTTAAAATAGTACTTACATGAATATTTTACCCCCCCCCCCATTTATTTCAATATTTTATCTTGTTTAATTTTTGTGTTCATTATAACTTATGTATGTTTATATGTTTTGTAAAAATGTTTTTGATTATGTTGATACAGGGCCCCTTGGTCGAGCAGTTTTTATAACTGAAAGGGCTACCCTGTCAAAATAAAACGACAAATAAAAATAAATAAATAAATATTTCCACAGATTAGTTAAGCTTACACTACATTAAACTGCATGTAATAAGTTCTTTCATTAGCTGTCCATCACTCTCAGACGTTCGTTGATTAGGCCTACGATGAGGGCGTCTACAGATCTCACAAGATTGGCAAAGATCCCTCAAATAAGATTGATATTTCGAAGAAGTCTTCACTCAGTCGTGCCGATATCTGAACAAAGCCGCTTTATAAACGTCTTTTATTTGAAAGGAATTTTGCCGTTAATAGTGGTTAGTACAAAGAGATGCTATAATCGTGGGTTAGAGATGAGTTTTAAGCAGGTGCTACGAGGTGCAACGAGTTTTGTAAATGGACATATCCCCTATCACAGCTCCAAAACACGCCCGAAATTCCACCCCTAATCAATACAACAGCAAAAAAACTAAAGCTGTCCATCCTCATCATATTCCTTCTCCTCGTTCTTTTCCTTTTCCTTCACCTCCTCTTCCCTTTCACATCTTCGTCATCCTCCTTCTTCCCGCATCTATCCTTAGCCCCGATTATAAATGGCTTTTAAATTTTTATAAAGGTTCAACATATTCGTCTCAAAGTTTCAACTTCCCTCAAATTACTGTTACTTAAAAAACAATAAACTTTAATTTGAATTTACCCTTCAGGACATTTATATCTTGTCGCCTTTACTCGTTTCCTGTCCTGCATCTTTCTAGCCGGTCCAAACTTTTGCCATCGCCTTTTCACATTCCGCTACTTCATACTTCTGTAATGCCTTCCTAATCCATTTTTCAGGACATGCAATTAGAGCCGGTTATTTTACTTAACTGCCCTTTCATTCCATTCCGTTTAATCAACTGTCAACGATGACGAATTCTACCCAGACTCTCTCATCCTATCTTGTCGCGAAAACGTTTTGTTTATCCTCGACAATATCAACTTCAATTAAAATCTCACGGGGGCTAAGACGAAGAAGGAGAAAACCTGAGCAAGAATAATTAATCAAAATCTCATCCGGCCTGGACACTGTAATAAGCTAAAATGCGATCTGGAGATCGACTTTTCTTATATCACGATAAGATAATTACTCAATAACCGATTCCGTCGTTAATCATGATTAAAAGACGAGGTTTTAATAATGTCAGACGACATGCATTTTCGTCATATTTTCACCCGCCCTCGCTATGCCCTGTCCTACTACTGCCCAAAGTGATGTATATGTTTTCGCCATGAACCGTGGCAAAATTAAATTGACATATGGTCAGAAGTTCGGGTGGATTTAAAAACTTAATCCGTGAAAATTGAAGTACATTTTGTAGCATTCGAGGAATAATGGTTGAGGTCACATTTCTGAAAGTACGAGCGCATCTTTTGAAAGTTCAGTGACCCCTGTCGCAGCTGACGAAACCACTGTTAATGGGATTCGGGATTCTCGATTTCAAACATATTCGTAATGATAGAAAACGAAATGAAAGACTAGAGAGGCCGGAAAAGAGTCTGAATGTACAGTATTTAAAAGTGAAGTAATAGAAACTGATAATCGTTTATGAACTTCTTCCTACTTGCAAACAAAACAACAATCTAAGATAACTTAGATTGCGATAAATTATTACGCTGTTACGCTTTATAGCAAATTCAATTAACTTTCCGTATTTGCGGCAGGGTAAACCATAGATATCACAATTATTGAACCGCGTAAAACTAAATGCTTTTTTTGGATATAATATAAATTACCTTGCCGGGAAACGGAGTCTGCAAATCCTTTCAAGCTGGGCTACCTTCATTGTTTAAAAGTCCTCTATTTAGGGCTCCCCCTCTATCTTTGCATATTAGAAGTGCACTTGTTATAAAGTCCTGTAACATTGTGGGGTTTCGTTGTTGGTGGGGGGGGGGGGGGGGGGGGGGTTACACCCACAAATGTAATAACTCCCACGAATGTAATAACGCCCACAAATGTAATAACACTTTACCCACAAATGTAACAACTCCCACAAATGTAATAACACTTTACCCACAAATGTAATAATTTCACCCACAAATGTAATAACCACTTTACCCACAAATGTAATAAATTTGGAGTGATATTTTGAATCACCCACAAATGTAATAATGACTTTACCCACAAATGTAATAAATTTGAAGGGATATTTTGTCGAATTTAAAACTAAAACCCTGTAATAAAGCATGGGTATAGCGCGCAGTCTTTGCTCCAGACCCGGTTCTTTCAAAAAAAATAAAAAATCTTCAAAACTAAGACCCCACCATCTTCCAAACTAAGACCCGCTAATAGAGCATGGGTTTAGAGCGTAGTTTTTCTTCCAGACCCGTATATTCAAAACTTTTTAAAAATCTTCAAAACTAAGACCCCATCATCTTATTCCTGTGGAAGAACATAAGTATTGAGCGTAGTCTTTCCTCCAGACCCGGTTTTTCAAAAGTTAAAAAACAAACAAAAAACAAAACAACAAAAAAACCTTTTAAACTAAGACCCCTCCATCTACCAAATTAAGACCCGGTAATAAAGCATGGGATGAGAACGTAGTCTTTACTTCAGACTCGGTTATTTAAAAAAAAAAATCTTCAAACTAAGACCTCACCATCTCATTCCTGTGGAATAACATGGGTATAGAGCGTAGTCTTTCCTCCAGACCCGGTTATTTCAAAGGAAATAGAAATTTAAACAAATCTTCGAAACTAAGACCCACCATCTTATTCCTCTTTTTTTTCATTTACAAATAATTTACATTATTACATATGTGGATACAACACGTCACAAATAAATGATTGGTCGGCGGTCACACGAACTGAAGAATCAGTCAAAATGGTCCATATATACAGTGCGTCCCAGAAAAAACGAAACCGAGAAGTATCGATGTTCTATCATAACTTAATCACAACCATAATTAATTAATGATACATATTTGGAAAGCTGAGAGTCTCCTCTTTCAGTTGATGCTACTCAGATGATGCATATTTCACGCATGAGTGATTAAAAGCAATTTGAAGGAAGGAAACCAAAAAGACATTTGGCGGGCGGTATCTGAATTTCGAAGAAAAATTCACATTTCTAGAAAATTGAGTTTCTGCCCTTTCATATGACACCTCAATCGGAAAAAATGAACGAGGAATGACAAAGTTCTGTTTGTTTAAAGTAGTGCTTGCATTTCCAAAATTTTATTAAACGAATTCGTTTTCACTGGTTGCCTGCCGTAGCAAAAAGCAGATTTTGACAAAAGACTTAACTCCGTTTCGTTGACAATCAGCCGTAGACGAGAGTCTTCATGCATGGCTGATTGTCAACGAAACGGAGTTAAGTCTTTTGTCAAATCTGCTTTTTGCTACGGCAGGCAACCAGGTGAAAACGAATTCGTTTGGTTAAAATTATGAAAATGTCAGGGCTACTTTAAACAAACAGAACTTTGTTATTCCTCGCTCATTTTTCCTGATTGAGGTGTCATATGAAAGGCAGAAACTCAACTTTCTGGAAATGTGAATTTTTCTTCGAAATTCAGATACCGCCCGCCAAATGTCTTTTTGGTTTCCTTCCTTCAAATTGCTTTTAATCACTCATGCGTGAAATATGCATCATCTGAGTAGCATCAACTGAAAGAGGAGACTCTAAGCTTTCCAAATATGTATCATTCATTTATTATGGTTGTGATTAAGTTATGATAGAACATCGATACTTCTCGGTTTCGTTTTTTCTGGGACGCACTGTATAACACACAGAGGAGGGACCGATTCGATGGTTCGTTGACCGTCGACGATTTCTTAATCATGTAAATATTCTAACGCCCACAAATATCCTGAAATTCAATGTTCGTAAAAAAAAAAAGTAATTGAATAAGTGACCTTAAATGTATTTAAATATTGACGCTGATTGTTTTATGCATGTGATTATGAATATGTTCACGATATGTAACATATATTTATATATATATATATATGTACGCTATTAGTGACATTAAAACGTTGGATTGCGATGTTATATTTTCATGAGTGCGTGAATGAATTACCTTTTTTCATGTGATGAACATATCAATTACTTATACTGAAGACTACCAATTGGTACGCGGTACACGGTGTGAATTCATGAGAACGAAATTTATTCAAAGGCAAATACAAACAAAACACATTTATATTACAGTTTTCCCTACTTCTGAAACACTCAAGCAGCTATATAAACAAAAAACAAGTATGAAATGATAATCGGTTAACAAGCAAATAGCAACGCATACTTTCATATAACAAATCATAAATAGCTTTATAACGAGATCGCGCGAAACATATTTGCATGTTTTGAATGAACGATTGCAGAACCCTTTGACTCAGAGGCGGTTCTCCCGGGGGGGGGGGGGGCAGGGGGGCACAGTGCCCCCCCCCCCACTTTTTCAGATACCCCAAAAGTGCCCCTTTTTACATAGGAAAAGTGCCCCTTTTATTTTGTAAGAAGTGCCCCTTTTACATAGGAAAGGTGCCCCTTTTACTTTGACAAGTGCCCCTATTACTTAGTAAAATTGCCCC